>NCKU01001036.1:0-18529 GCA_003675995.1 Dinothrombium tinctorium | reverse complement strand
AGGGCTGACTGTTACGCAGCCGAAACGTTGTCGCAAAAAGTTTGTGTGCAACATTGTCATCGTAAGTGAAAAACTTTTTATATTTTTAATGTGATATCAACGATGACAACAATCAACATATTTTCAAAAATGTAAGAGTTCAAATCTGCTAGAATAAGTTACGAGCATAATACCAAGAATTTTATTTGGTTGATTTTTATTATTTTTCATCATGCGAAAAAGTAATATAAACTTTTAGATTAAAATTTGCTCAGATTAATTCCTTAAAAGGAGAATTTATGATCTTTCAGAAGCCACGTGTGGATATTTTAAGTTCAATAATTAACAATTTAAGCATCATTTATTCATGATTATTATCAATAAATGAGGCGAACAAATTAGCATTTTACTTTATTAGCTGAAAATTTAAAAACTGAAGAAATAAACAATTTTTTATTCGAGTATGTGTGATAATTGAGATTAAATTAGTTATAGCACTTAAAATTGTTTAATTCTAAGGCTTTCTTTGAAAACATTGAATCTCAAAATAAAAAGCAATGGTTTCAAGTGCAATAAAAAAGCGATCGTCTGATAACAAGCAATTTTTAGTGACAGATATCACCGTTTTCAATTATCTCTTTGAAATCGAATTATCTTAAAAATTGTGCTTTACGTAAACATAACCTAAGGCAAGGTAATGTTTATCGAGCAATGATTAAAGCGAAATTCTGGGTTTAAACTTTTTCGTAAGCAAAATTTATGCATTTAAAATATTTACCTGATACGCAGTGCGTTTCTTGCTCTTGCAATGGCATTCTTAACTTTTGCTCGTTTTGGAGTGATTTTAATTGCTGCATTTGGATGCATCTATCAAGTTGTAGAACTGATCAGTGAATATGCACGAATGGAAGTTATTCAAGATTTACAGCTTATAACGCCGGACAAAGTTCAAATTCCGGATGTTACTTTCGCCGTTGGTGCTGTTGATTTCATCAATTACACTCGGATGGTTGAAAAGCATCCGATGATTGCGTCTCTTTTAAAAGCTCGCTATAAAATAACTAATCAATCAGCCTATAACGAGTTTTCAAAGATGGGAGGAAGTCAAATTATGCAGGGTTTGCTCTCATTTAATTTTACAACCGAACAATTCATGGATATCACATTCGACGCGGAAAAATTTGCTCAAATCTTGATGATTCCCTCGACGAGTGACTACTATATGATAAGCAATCCATCATTTATTAAGAAAAAATGTGGCAGAAAAACATACTTCAAAGATTCAACCCTATTCATCACTGTATCGTGTTATTCGTTAGACGAAAACATTTTCGACTCAAAAAAGCTGTTTTTGAACGCTCTTCGAGGCACTATGATCGCATTTCTTCTGAATCGCGATGTTTTCAAGTTTTTGCCATTCATTAATGTTTATCTACATACTCCTAAAACACTAATTCGTGGGGTTCGCTCTTCTTCTGTCACATTACCGTCCAAAGAAACGGCCGAAATTTATGCGATTTCATACAAACGTTTCAAGTCAACTTTGTTGAAAGCACCCTATGAGACGAATTGTGTCGATTACACGGAGCAAGGTTTCTACTCACGCTCAGGAAAGATAGAAGAATGCGAAAATAATTTGGCTAGGGAGAAATTTAAATTCATTTTCCCTGAGAACGTACACAGCGCAAGCGATGCGCCTTTCCTTAATTTTATAAATACACGTAAGTCGCATTACTTTTGATTCGATTCTTATTTTTTACATTAGAGATATACAAGAAGAGCAAAGAAATAGATCGAATACGAAAGCAATGTAATGAAGAGAGCCAAGAACAAGAGTGCATTCAAGAACATTTCATTCCTGTAATCTTTCCGGGCGTAAAAATACCCACAAACGATACGATGGTATTCGTAAAAGTCACAACAGATTTAGATGTAATCAAAACGGCTCGACAGAAAACGTCTTTTGTTGAATTTATGTCGCTGATGTTTTCAGCAATTGGTTTCTGGTTTGGTTTCTCTATTACCGGCAGCCTCATTCTTGCCTTATCCATTGCTTCTAATAAGAAAATTGTAGAGAAATTACGCACAAAATCTCGAAGTAATACAAATGATATAGCTAATCAACAACCAAAGATTGATCCTGAAGCAAGCTTGTGAATTTCTTCAAAGAACTTAAAATTTCATTTCTTTAAATTAACATTTTATTTCTACAAGAAATTAAATTGATAAAATTTATTATCACTTTCAATTTTAACAATTTTTTGTCTGTTTATATTTCGTTTTAGCTGCACACATCTTCGGTAAGCCGTGATTAATTGTTTCTTTAGTTTGCTTAAGCTCTTTGGTTTTGTGAAAATATTTGATTATGTCAACAAAACATGTTCTGAAAATTCAAGAATCAGTTTTGTTTTTAACAAATGACTTCGTTGAATGTATTTATACATTTTAATGTATGCATGTATGCAAAATTAATGAAGCACGATTATCTTGGAAATTTTCAAGGCATGATTACATCAACTTAGTGTGAATATGCACACTATAAGGTTGATAAAATTTCCAAGGAAATTATCTCAAAAACAAATAAAAATTATATTTCATCAACTGCAATGCTTCTATGCGAATAGCTTTAGTTCATTTTTTAATTTTTTAACGAGCTTGATTGTCGTATTAAAACTTTCTTAAATTGAAAGAAACTGTATTACATTTGAATTTATAATTTATGATCTTTTCCTTTTTAATTAAAACTGTCAAGTCATTTATAATTGTTTGTATAAATTTGATGTCATGAAAGATAATTCAAAATAAAAGTTTTTCACTGTCTTTTTTCACCCAAACCAATGAATGATTTTACACTCCATACTAATTACGTATAAATTATTGACCCAAGAACCTGTTTCCTAAAAACAAATCCGGATGTGTAAATTGAAATGTAAATTTTCAACAAAGAACTATTTTTTCAAAGTGATATACCGAGTGTAAAAGTATCGCAGTTTAAAACTTAATGCTTCGGATTTCTTTTCTACATCTTACAAGGAAATTACTTTTTGTTCATCCAACTTTCTATTAATTTATTGCTGTTATTTATTGAAAAACATAATCATTTTCATTTTTGTCACTTTTCTCTATTTCTAACAAGGAAACTACCTTTTGTGACAGTTCTCGATTTCAATGAAACTTGGTATGCAGATAGAACTTCATGTGTTTACAAAGAATAGGTGCGAATTTTGTGCGTGAACCAAGTTTTTCATGTGCAAACTTTAACATTATGTCTATGGCGAAAAATTTTGTTTTTTCGATTGCTTGTCTAAATCTCAAACGATTTTCACCCGGTTTGTTTTAAATTTTTAAACTCATTATGCGCTAGATATTATTATTTTTATCTAAATGATTCTTAATATTTAAAATATTAAAAGCAATTTTTCAGTGCTTTGGTACAGAGATAACCTCACTCAGGAGTGCAGGGGCACTGCATGGAGTTTGGGTACATTTGTTTTCGTTCGGAATCTGGGCAAGGTAGGTTTCAGATTTTTAGACTCCTCGTCAAATTGAAAAACACTTAAGTCTCAGATAATTTAAAGGACAGATCTTTCGAAAAGTGAAATTTTAAAATAAAATAAAAATTTAATTACAATTGAATTCTGTGGAAATGATAAAAATGAAAGCAAACGTCGTGTGGATTATGCAACAAAAGCGTAATTTACAAAAGTCCCCTGAAAGTGGTCACAGAAAAGGTGACCGAAAAACTGCGTTTGAAATCGCGAAAATTGGAATAAACACTAAATTATTTCTGTTTTCAAACGATTGAATTCGAAAAGCGAACGATAAGGAAAACATGTTTTCGGTCGTAATTAAAGGCAACACATTAGCGCCGCATTTGAAAGCGACTTCTTACGCTGTCGGCCACAAGGCGATTCTCGCTGCCGTCAATGCTTCGCACGAAGGTGAAGAACACATCGTTTCGCAAGATTTCAAACCGATAGATGCCCACAGTATGAGATTAATAAATGGACAGTTAAAAGCAGTGTCTAAATCTGTAAACGGTAAGTTCGCATTCGACAAACGTACGTTGACCGTGAATTTTTTTCAGCTATTGGACAGGTTCGATATGCACACACCGACATCAAAATACCTAGTTTCGATGCCTATCGCCGAGAATCGACTAAAGATCCGAAAAAGTCTTCGCTTGCGACTGATGCCGATCGCAAAGCATTCACCTATTTAATGACAGCCTCATTCGCGGCAACTTCGGCAGTTTTTGCGAAGAGTGTAATACGAGGAGCTGTAAGCACAATGGCACCATCTAAAGATGTGCTCGCTTTGGCCAAAATCGAAGTTAAATTGGATGAAATTCCAGAGGGAAAGAATCTTACAGTGAAATGGAGAGGAAAGCCGCTTTTTATCAGACATCGTTCAGCTGCTGAAATTGAGAAAGAAAGAGCTGTCGATGTATCGTCGCTCCGTCATCCAGAACCGGACGACCAGCGGGTGAAACAAGACAAATGGTTAATCGTTATAGGTGTTTGCACTCATTTAGGATGCGTACCGATTGCGAATCAAGGCGATTTCGGTGGTTATTTTTGCCCTTGTCACGGTTCTCATTATGATGCTTCTGGTCGAATTCGTAAAGGACCTGCACCCTTGAATCTAGAAGTACCTCCATACGAATTTGTCGGAGATACGGTGGTCGTAGGGTAGAATTGTCAATGTAAACATAATATAGGTAAAAAATAAAATTTAACTCGATTGAAAATAATTAGAAATCAAAATTATTAATGTGATAGAGAGGAAGCGATTATTTTTGCTTCCATTTTTCAATTGCGTTTTTGAAGAAGGAAGAAGCAAATTTTAATTGCATTCTATCGTTTTGAAAAAGTTATTTTCCATCAATATTTTCTGTTGAAAATTCAAAATTTTCTTCAATTCTCTTTTTGGTGCATTTTTTCTTCTTTTGACATAAAATTCATCTTTGATTTGAAAAAAAATGAATTTTTGAAGTTAAATTGATAATTTATTGATAAATTCAGATCAAATTATCATTTGTAATCCAAATTTTCGAAAATAGACATTTAGTCACTAGAAGCTTATACACTGAGTTGCGGTGAAATGATAAAGTACGCTGCAATTTTATTTCCCAATATGCTGAATGCGAATAAATTCATTGAGAATTCAACCATACCGCGTAATAAAATTGCCGCGCACTATATAAAGCGAACAGAATCAAAATCAAAGTCGTTAAATTCTAAACTGTCTAAAATTTCAACGTTTGCGAATAATCAAAGTTACACTGCCAGCCATCAATATGACAGAAACAATTAAAAGTAAAACAAAAAACCACGTTTTCGGCACTGGTTCTTTCGGTTTTTCGACAGGTATCGCATTCGTCGCCTGAATCATATAACCTAGAGACCAGCCCAAGTCGGTTTTTTTCACTTTAAGTTGAAACTCAATATTAGTCCAATTACCGTCGAATTTGTATAATACTTCTAAAGTATGATAGATGTACATCAACTGAAAACAGTATATTTCCGCAAATTTTTCATTTACTCCTTTTTGACGCTTTACTTCAGTGATGTTTAATTTACAGAATTGATTCGCTTGGTCCAGATAGTTATTTCTCTCAATTCTATTGTTCGTGAGATTGAGTACGCTTGTTGTGTAAAAATAGGAAGACATCGCAAGAAAATTCTTTTCAGGCGAAATAGATGTTTTCAAATCTTTGCCACATTCGGTAAAGTAAGTAGAACATTTGTTTATATCCACTAATTTCAAAGCGTTTTCGTTGCATTTCTTATTATCGCCAGTACCAGTGAAAGTGTACGTTTTCTCTTTATTGATATACGTTTTTAGTGCTCCATTTAAACAAACACTTTTACTCAATTCTTCTCCGCGGAAACTAGCCGTCGCTTGTTTCGGCATACAAGGATCTTCTGCACTATTCCCACTGATAAGAAGCAAAATGTGTCTTTTTCTTGCTTCATCAACTCCATAACAAAGGTTACTTGAAGCTTTGATTGTATAATTATTACCATAAAGCATAACGTTAAATTTATCATAATTGTCTGATTTGTTGCTTCTATCTTCGAACGCAATCTGAGCGGATGCACCACCCATGTCAAGTACTCCCAAGGTAGATTCTTTAGCTGTGAAATCTTTTAATTTATCAAGCAAATAATTAGTTGAAATCCACGCATACAATCCTTCTTTTGATGGTTCGATAATATCCACCTCTTTTGTTATCAAACCTGATCTATTTTTCAATGTTTCTCTCGTTGTGTTTATTCTAATCTCTGCACTTTCTCGATTTTCCAGGTACAATAATCGCATACCTGCAGTTGCACCTAGATACAAAGAGGTCTCCCGAATTCGGTCTTTTACAATAGTTCTCTTGGTGTTCTCAATGTATGGTAAAAGATAAGAACCAAACTCAGTCTCATTTTTATATTTTGCCATCGCTTCTTCCGCTCTCTTAAACCTAACTTGCTCCACAACACCCGTGCATTTATATTTCTCGCCCGGCCAGCGGTAAAGAGTGATTCCAGTGTGCGAAGAGCCAGCGTCGATTACAATGCCGAACTGCAAAGTGAAATGGCATAAATATTTCTCATTATTTAAACATTGAGCAACCTACATTGGGAGCGGCGTTTTTACCAGTCACGCTTCGGACAACAATGACCGTAACAAACATTACGATGCTTGCTAAAATGATAGCAACACCTAGAGTTTTCAAGTTAGCCATTGTGATTCAAAAGTGTTTTCTTAACACAAAGCATTCAATTGTGGACTATTGACTCGATCAATGAAATTCGATAAAACTCAATGAGAATTTAAGCTAGATAAGCCGAAAGATTAAATTATCAAATTCGTCACAACAAATATATTAACGAATTAACAATACTTTTGATTAAAACATGTCCAAACTGAACTTGCACAAAGTATTATTGCGGACGGCATTTCAAGATGAGCTCGGGCGTAAACTTAGCCTCCACTTTCACTCTCTCATAATTCATGTTTTCGTCAAAATGTATTTTTCGACGCAAAAATTATCGATAAAAATGTGAGATGCTCTCAAAAAAATTTGTCCATCCTATGGGAAAACCAATGTTAAAAAACATTGAGTTCAAAAACAATCAAATTTTAATTTCAAATAAAAAATGAAAACTTTGCTTGTATCCTCCATGACTAGGTATTTAATTCTTTTGTGTTTAATTCAAAGAGGGCTTGAATGCACATAAATTCAAAAGAAAAAATTTGAAATAATTTTTAAAATCTATTTGAAAATAAGCAAAAAAGTTTTAAAAAGAGTGGACAAAATTTTTTAAATAAGGGTATACAAAATATGGGGTTATTCAGAAATTGCCCACACTTTGCAAAATTTGAAAACATGTATTCAAACAAGACAAATTTATCGTTCTTTTTAAGCTATAAAAATTTTTATCACAACTCTTTAACTTTAAAATTTTTTAAGTTAATTTTTGTGCAACTCCAGTTTGGACAGGTATTATTCTACAGAGATATGGTAAAACAGAACAAATTTAAACCTTGTCTTTAAGTCTGTAATAGACATTTTCAAAATGCTTTGCTTGAATTGAAATGAATAGTTAAATTTCAATCTTTTCCCTTAGCTCTAATTTGAATTTTGTCTGAATTTTGCATTTAAAATTTGCAATATAAGTGTTGATTGCAAGATAAGATGCAAAACATTCTGTCTCTGACTGTACGTTTAAGCCTTTTGTTAATTTTGATTTCAATTACGACAGCTACTATTCTATTTTATTCATCTTTGCAACATTAAAAAATTTTGTTTTCACCTCAATGGCATTTAATCTTTTTGATAAATTTGATTGCAATATTAAGTGAAAATAAATACCAATTAACCATTTATCACTTCCAAACTTTCTAATCATATTTACTTTCATTGTGAAAAGTCGAAATCGAAAACATCAATCGTAAGTGAACACTTGATTTAAAAAAAATGCAATATGAAACTCATTAAAATTTTTAGAAAAAGCTAATATAAAAAAGTGTAAAAGAATTTGTATAAAGTGCTAATAATAAGTTTCTTTCTCGACCCATCCTCCAGGGTTACGCCTTAGAATGTAACGTCGGACCTCGTCGTAAACAAATATCACCAAGGCAAATGGCAGCGGAATTAGCCACCAACTCCAATGCAATGGATACATTCGCAAAGCTTTTGGCATTCCTGGTGCATAAGATATGAATACCGCCAAAGCCGTCTCAAAGATTAACGCGAAGTTAAGAACATGATTGCGCATTCCTTGATGAAAAATTGAGTTACGACGCGTTTTGCAAATTATTAGATCAGCCCATTGAACGACAACGATTGCAACGAAAAATGCAGTGTGACATGTGTATTCCAGTTCCTTTCTCTGAGAATAGCTCTACGATTTTAGTGAAAATTAACTTGTAGTTTATATGAGTAGAATTTCTTACCCATTCTTGCTCATAAGAATCTTTTAGATCGCGCACAGCTTTTGAATCCCAAAGAGCCCTTTTTCCGATCAAATCCGTTAACCAAAATCCATTTTGTGCCATAATGACAGCGTAAGAAAAGAAACCAGCCGCAGCTTGAATCGCACCAATCTGGCCATATGCCATAGAAATCAATCTTTGGTTTACCAATTTATCATTAACGGAATCGCGAGGTCTTCGTTTCATAATATCGCTTTCTGGTCGTTCATAAGCGAGAGAAATAGCAGGAACCATGTCGGTTCCGAGATCAATACATAATATTGCGACAGCTCCCAATGGCAGCGGGATGCCCAAAATAAGAAACGCTAAGAAAGGCGTTATTTCAGGAATGTTTGAAGAAAGTGTATAAGCAATTGATTTTTTTAAGTTATCAAAAATTAATCGCCCCTCTTCTACACCAGCTACAATCGTAGCAAAATTGTCATCGAGCAAAATCATATCTGCCGCTTGTTTACTGACATCACTTCCAGAAATTCCCATTGCCACTCCTATATCAGCAACTTTCAAAGCTGGCGAGTCATTAACTCCATCACCAGTAACAGCAACAATTGCACCTAATCGCTGGCATCCTTCAACAATCACTAATTTTTGCTGCGGCGAAATACGTGCAAACACAATTTCGGAATGATTTTGCAAAAAATTATCTAAATCTTCGTTTGTCATGTTCTTCAATTGTTGCCCATGCATCACAGCTGCTTTTGCCTGTCTGGGATCTACTTCTTCAATAGGAATGTTCCTACGGCGAGCAATTTCGTCCATTGTTTCGTTTCCTTCTGATATAATGCCAACTGAGCGAGCAATAGCTTTTGCAGTTATTGGATGATCTCCGGTCACCATTATGATTTTTATACCAGCACTTCTGCATTTTGCCACTGCGTCGGGAACGGCAGCACGTGGAGGGTCAATCATGGAAACAAGACCAACAAAACGCATATTACTTAATGGAAAATTGATTTCATCAACATCAAACTGATAATCATATGGATATCGATCTGCAGGTAGTTTCAAATCACAAAAACCAATAACCCTTTCGCCAAGACCACCTAACTCATGGTAAGCATTGTTGAATGCTATTCTTGTTTCATTGTCAAGTGGTTTTTCTTCTCCATTTATAAATATCGTTGACGATCGTTCAAGAATTCTTTCAGGAGCTCCTTTCATACAGATCAAGAAATGCGAGTCACGTTCATGAGATTCGTGTATTGTAACCTAAGTAAGCGATGTCATAAAAAACCTGAAATAAGATCTTTGCGATGTTTAACTTACATGAAATTTTGTGTTCGAATTGAAAGGTATTTCCGCCACCTTTCTGTGCTTTTGACGATAATTCATCACTTCACCAACGGTAAGTTCCATACATTTCAGAATAGCGGTTTCAGAAGCATCTCCAATACATTCTCTTTTTAAAATGGGCACAAATTCTTGTCCAGCTTTAAATTCTGCTCGACTGCAAAGCATTGCACACCTAGAAAGCGCTTTCCATCCAATGGATGACTTATCAAATTGAACTCCTGAAATGAATTAAAAATTCGAATGAGAAATAAAACGAAAAGATATCTACCACTTTGATCTTCTGTAGTGTCTGCTTCAATTATCTGATTGTCAAACCACATATGAGCAACAGTCATACGATTTTGTGTTAATGTGCCCGTTTTATCAGAACAAATGGTAGATGTGGAACCAAGAGTTTCTACAGCTTCCAAATTCTTCACTAGGCAATTTTTTGATGCCATTCTTTTTGCAGTCAGCGTTAGACAAACAGTAACAGTGGCTAAGAGTCCTTCTGGTACATTGGCAACGATAATTCCGATTAAAAAGATCACAGCATCTAACCAGTAGTATCCCAATGATAAGGCGATGATAAAAAAAATAACTCCAAGAAAAACTGCAACTCCAGTAATGATATGAATAAAATGCTCGATTTCTTTGGCAATTGGCGTTTGGCTTTCTTCTAAGTTGGAAGCCAAATTAGCGATTCTTCCCATAACAGTTCGATCACCCGTAGCTATTACAATTCCTCTGACAGTTCCTTCCACACAATGGGTAGAGAAGAAAGCTAAATTTTTTGTCTCCAATGGAGCATCATCAGTCAATTCAGGTATGCGTGATTGTGGCTCAGATTCACCCGTTAAACATGAATTGTCGACTTTACATCCATGTGCGGCAATAATGCGAATATCTGCTGGGATGCTATCGCCTCCTTTGATTTCGACAAGATCACCAACAACTAGATTCTCAGCTGGCACGACAAACTTCCTGCCTGTTCTGATCACAGTGGCATACTATATAATAAATAGAAATTTCATGATATAATGCATTTCATTTGTGTTAGAAATAAATGGGGAAAAATTCCTTATTGGGTTGAAACAGTGCAAAAATTCCTCCACGATAAGATTAAAAATCTAAGTTATTAAAGTCATTCTGATTATTTTTCTTTTCTAGAGCGAGGAAAGACTGTGCTAGAAATATTAAAAGATATTAAAAAGAGATAATGATAAACTTATTTTTTGAACTTGGTAAACTGAGTAATCGCTAAAACATTGATTAAATAATAAAAAAAAAGAACGGAAAATACAAAAAAAGTTTTTGATTCAATTATTTCCGTAAATGACTTGGGTGGAAGTTGAAATTAGTGTCATTGACTTTACCTGTGGAATCATATTTTTGAATGAATCAATTATCTTTGAACTCTTCGATTCTTGGTAATAAGAGAAAATTCCAGTGATAATGACAACTCCTAAAAGTACGATTCCAAGGTACAACTAAGAGAAAAAGATGAAATTAAAATGAATGCTATGAGGCATAGAACTAACGTTATCGTCTGGTGCATTCTTTGATTTTGCGGTTTGAATTGTGTACGCAAAAAAGCAAAGTAATCCTCCAATCCACAACAATAACGAGAAACCACCGAACAAATTTTGAATGAATCTCATCCATTCCGGCGTGCGTTCAGGTGGTGTCAAAGAGTTTGGCCCTTCACGCAGCAAGATTTCGCGCACCTGTTCTGGTGTTAAACCCAATTCGGGATCAGTTTGTAATTGACCGCAAAGTACGTCTAATGGAATGCGGTGTTCCTCTAAAGTGACTTCTTGCTTCAAATCGTCGAGGGGCGAGACAGTGTACTTCGGTGGCCGCTTATAACGCAATGCTCGCGGTCTGCCCTCAGGTGTGCGGCCGTCATCGGGCAAATCGGGACTAACCGCCAACCGATAGCTGCCAGTTTCTTCTTTGTCGTTAAACTGTGAAACATAGAGCGACTGAGGCGAGTGAACATCGGGATTGCACTTACCATAGTCTAGAGAGAAGAGAGAAATGAGAATGAGATTCGAAACGAGAAAAGGCCGAAACGAAAGGCCAATTTTCGGTAATCAAAGAGACATCAAAAGGGCGGTGCCATGTGTTCAATTGTCGCCCCTTTCGCAATCGCTGCAATCGACGCGCGCAGCGATTGTCGATGCATCGGTCGCGCAGCGAATCGATTGCGTCACGATTTGTTTACAAAAGTGCGAAAAAAGAGAAAACGCGAAACGAAAGCGGCGAAAACGCGAACAGCGAAAGCGAAACGCATTTGAAAATGGAGTCGATTTCGAACGTTGAGAAAGAATTGGAAAAAGTGCTTTCAAAGTTCAGCGCGCTGTCGGAACACTCGCAGCGAACGCTGTGCGATTTGATCACACAGTTGCAGAATTTGCAACGCGATTTGATTATGTTAAGCAGTGAGTTGCCGTTTTGAGTCTTGTGTTCGATGCTCTAACCTCTCCTCTCTTTTCATTCGCAGCTTCCAATCAGTGTCAACTCTCCGACATTCAAAAGGTCATTTTAAATCAGAATATTCAAAAGATAAGAGATATCATCTCTCAAATCGCCTCCGAACACCGTGACATTCATTCGTCCGTTTCCAGAGTGGGCAAAGTCATCGACAAGAATTTCGCCTCTGATTTTGACAGTGTCAGCAATGAGTCTTTTCTCGACGAGCCTTTGAAATTACAGCTTCTCAATCAAGTGATCGTTGAACACTTTCTGCGACAAGGAATGCTCGATATCGCTGAAGAGCTCATCAATGAGTCAAAGCTCGACATTCCTCCAGAAAAGAAAAATCCCTTCACAGAATTAAATGCTATTTTAGATGCTTTAAAGCGCAAAGACTTGAAGCCAGCGCTCGAATGGACGAAAAAGAATCGCGAATGGCTCAATGAACAAAATTCATTGCTAGAATTCAAATTGCATCGATTACAGTTTGTTGAACTACTTTCTCAAGGAATCGAAAGGCAGAATGATCTCATTGCGTACGCGAGAGAAAATTTTCAATCACTCGCAGCAAGACATGAGAAAGAAATTCAAGCTTTAATGGGCAGTTTACTTTATTTGAAAATGGGTATCGAAAACTCTCCTTACAGTCACTTTTTAGATCCGATCAATTGGAGTGAAATATGCGATGTATTTACGCGTGATGCATGCTCTCTATTGGGATTAAGCGTTGAAAGCCCATTGACAGTTACTTTCAACGCTGGTTGTCAATCCTTACCCGCATTGCTTAACATTAAACAAGTGATCACCCAGCGTCAAGTTACTGGAGTATGGAACACTAAAGATGAGCTGCCAATCGAAATCGATTTGGGGAAGAAATGCCACTTCCATTCAATCTTCGCCTGTCCAATTTTGCGCCAGCAAGGGTCGGAAAACAATCCGCCTATGCGATTGGTTTGTGGCCATGTGATTTCACGTGATGCATTAAACAAATTAACGAAAGACAACAAGTTGAAATGTCCGTATTGTCCTGTTGAGCAGAATCCAACAGATGCAAAGCAAGTTTACTTCTAAAATGTTGTAAGTATTAAAAGTTTTGACCGCTCGCTTTTACTACATGTACATGCTTTATTCATTGATCAGGCGATGTTTTCAATAAATATGCATCTTGTGTTTGAATTTCAAAATCGACTTTATTGTTAGAGAATTTCATAATTAGTGGAATAAAGCCTAAAAGATTTTATATCTCAATGAAATTTAATAATTGCTTCATTGTTCATTTTGAATTTAATGTTTTCTTCTTTTCGTAAATCAAAGAACACGAAACACGAACTCGACGAGATGAAATAAATCAAATAGCATTCTATTGAAACAGTTGATTAAGATTATAATTTATACGTTTGATTATCATTTTTTAAGCTTTCGAAACGAATCATCGCTAAAAGCAATCAAACGTTTAATTTAATGTATTTCAAATATCTCAATTTACTATGAGGATAAAATTACAGAAAAGACTGAACAAGATTGTGCAAAGCATACAATTAAGAGAAATTTTAATGTAATTTTTATTTTAAACTTTACACGCTGAGAATAAATAAGTTTAAGCTTCATTCTTGCGAGACCTTAAATTTGGCCTTTAGATAGAACATAACTCCAATAGTCAAACGATAGTGAAAAATGTTAATTTGATTGAAATGAGTTTAAATGTGAATTTTTTCAAGATATTAAATCGTAATGAATTTTTATTTGATACACAATCTACAGCTTCATTCGAATTAATTTGTTATTTTATCATAAAAAATACATTGAAATAAGCTGTTTTGAATGAAAGAAAGTAAATTAATATGAACGAAGCTGTATTTTGTGATGAAACCATGCTTTTAATTGCAATATATATAAGAAATGGACATTTGAAAAATTAAATAATGTTTTTCGAAAGTACATCAAAAATAGTCTTTTTCGAATAATTGTCAAAATTTTTAGCGAATGCTCAAATCTAACAGATCCATTTTTTCAAAGTTTGTCATTAAAATTAATACTTTATGAATTAAGATCAAAATGTGTCTATTATCACATTGCACAGTTGGTGTTTGAATTCTAAGCTTGCTGATGGATAGGTTCATACACTTCCCCACTGGGTCCACTCGTTTTATTTATTGATTTACAAAGCAGCACTATTCCAGCAGCCAGAAGAAGAATACTTAAAATCAGTATGAAAATAAAAAGCCATGTTGAGATCAGTGGTGGACTCGGGTTCTCGACGGGTATGGCATTTGTCGCTTTAATCATATAGCCTAACGACCAACCTAAATTCGTGTCTTCCGCTTTGTTCTTATATTCAATGTTGCTCCAATTACCTTCAAATTTGTACACATTATCGATCGTATGATAAATGTAAATCAACTGAAAACAGTAATTTTTGGCATATTTTTTCACTACCCATTTCTCATTTTCGACCTCTTCAATCGGTAGTTGACAAAATTGCGTTGCTTGATTCCAGTAATCGTGCTTTAGTATTTTATTGTCGGTGAGATTTAAAACACGCAAAGTATAATAATAACCGGACATCGCAATGAAATCATCAGACGCCGGAATTGGTTTTTTCATTTCATTGCGACATTGTGCGAAATCTTTACGGCACTCATTGATATCGACCACTTTCTGAACGAGTTTATCACATTCATCAGGATTTGCAGAGCCAGTAAATGTGTAATTTTTATTAGCATCAATAATAGCGCTTTTCGTTCCATTCAGACACACACTTTCGCGCAAAACTCTTCCACTGTAAGTGTAATTTGCATTTTTCGGCAAACAAGGATCAACAGCGCTCGTTGTGTAGTTTTCGATCAAATACAGAACCAATCGACCTCTTACTTCGTTGAAACCGTAACATATATTACTCGAAACATTGACTGTGTGATTTGTGCCATAAAGTTTCACATTGATCAATCCATCATCTGAGGTTTCGTTTGTCGCTATTTCGTGAGCAATTTGTTCTGACGCTCCTCCCATGTCAAGTATTCCTGTTGTTGGCTGGCCAGCGCTCGAATCTCTTAATTTGTTCAGCAAATAATTAGTTGAGATCCATGCAAATAATCCTTCTTCCTCTCCACTGATGATGCTAACATTTTTAGTTGTCAAACCTGAATGCAACTCGAGTGCTTCTCTTGTTGTATTAAGTCTTATTTCAGCACTTTGGTCATTTTTCAATCGCAACAACCGCATACCAGCAGTTGCGCCCAAGTACAGAGTAGCCATTGGCATTCTCTTCTCATTGATATTGCTTTTCGCTTTTACAATATACGGCAAGAGATAAAAGCCAAATTGCGTCTCGTTTTCGTATGTCGCCATTGCTTCTTTTAGCTCCTCTGACCAGACTTGCTCGACGACACCGGTGCATTTGTCTTTTTCTCCCGGCCACCGGTAAACAGTGATTCCGGTGTGAGTTGATCCCGCATCAATCACGATTCCGTACTAAAGAGAAAATAACGAAGCAAAGATTAGACAAATGCTGATTATTGATACGTTACATTATCGGCCTTCTTTCCTCTAGTAGAGGTTTGAATAATAACAATGGTTACGATGACAAGAAATGCAGCGACCAATGCAATCACACCAAAAATTTTGCGCGAGAACATAATTTTGTTTTGAAACGATTCCGAGATGTTTTCGGCAAGTGAACGCAGTTTTCGCTTTGATTTCCGATTCTTGATCAAATAGCGAATCGATTTAAGGAAAAAAGTTGTACCCAATCTGTTGTTAGGGTTTTGCCTGTCTCGAAAGCGATCAGTATTCAAGTAAACAATGGAGACTTGCTTGCTTTTTGAACGCAAACAGACCGAGCGGCATTCAAGCAAACATCCGTGGCTTTGCTGCTTCTGTCATCCGCTGAATGCGATGTTAGAACTAAACGGCTTCTGCACAGTGAAAAATTCGCTTTTGTCATTGAAAATCATTGGTTTATTCTTACTTGATTCAAACGAATGAAACCGGTCGCAACAAAAGTCGAAAAAGTGCACCGTTCTAATTGTTTTTGTTTTCAGTAGCACTAGCAGAAGCTCGGTGCGTTGTGAGCGCAGTTAGCAAAACAAACAGCGAAAAAGAGAAAAAGAGCAAAATAGCAAAGAGCACGTCTGAGCACGAATGAATACGAAGAAATCGGATCTGCTCGATAATTGGATACTGTTGCTGCAAACTGAACACAGTGAACACTGGTGAAACGTTGGTACTTTTACGAAAGCGAATTCGTGTTAAAAACGCAATCTCATCTCTTGGCGCAGGTTTTCCGTCAACCGAAAAGGTCTTTGCCTTCTGCTCACTGCTTTCCTCCTCTCTTCTCTACACTTTTTTTCTACTCTTCACTTTTTGACTTTTTAAAAACTCGCACTTCACTTCTCTTTCCTCGCATTTTTTCTCTCCTCTTCTCTCTCACACCTCACCTTTCCTCTTTCGTGTCGCGAGCAATGAATTCGGTTCGCGTCCGCCACCAGCGAGCAAACTTTCTTCGAACGGATGCTAAACTATCTCAAAAATTAATGCGAAAAATGCTTCGATTTGTTTTTGCTTGCTACCCCGAACCGTTTCAAACTTTACCTCTCGATTCGCAATGATCAAATCAAACGCTTACCATCGCATTCCTTAAACACTCGCTTTTCATTATAATAATCATTCATTTGCTCGCTGCGTTTCATTAATTGCAATTAATCATCACCAGCGTTTTCTTTTTATTCTCATATGAACATATGGACAACAATTGTAAGCAACTGCAATTAACCACATTTTCACAGTACAAATGCGGGTGTCTGTACAAAGTGTTTGCATAACCTAGACCTTCTTTTTTTGGAACCACGCTTTTTAGCTCCATTAGCTGACCGACTTCATTATTTAACATTGAAAGAAAGCGAATTAACTTTTCCTCCCCATTTTGTGAGTGAATTGAAAAAAAAATTAAAAGTTGCCATTAACCCGCATTAATGGTGACAGTCGACAGTTGATATTTGTTTTCGTGCCATTTTATTGCCGCTTGTGATATGTGCGAAAAAACGAATTGAATTGTTAAATTGATGTATGCGGCGACCGAATTACAAAATTAACAGAAAATTATTTTTGTCGCTATAATTTACACTACTTTTCAAAATTTAAAATTCATCATATTTTTTGCCATATATTTACTGGTCACGCTGGACGCTCGAAGCCAAATGCTGAGCGGTAAAATTACACGTTTAAATAATTGAAAAGAAATTATGCAAACGAAGCGTCAAGAAAAAATGAGATGCAAACAGATGACTTGCTGTTTTGCTTGCCACTCATTGTTATTGTCTGAATATTGAATTAAGACTTGCAGCGAGTGTTTTCTCGCTATGAATAAATTAGCAATTCACGCCTGATTCGAGTCAGTTTTTCCTTCATAAGCACAGCGGACAAAAGAACAAATGACTAGAATTAAATTTAGAACGCATTGAAATAAATTTCACGCTTGAAATTGTGCAAAGAAACTATTTGGCGTATAGAAACGAGCGAACAGAAATATAAACTTTGAAAGCGTAATCATAACGAATGTCAGTTGAAAATATTTGTGCAGTTGACATCTTAAAAGAACTTGATTCGATCATTTTCTTCAAATTCTCGATATATATTCAGTTCCGGCTCGTCAAGTGAAATTATTATGACCACGTTAAAGCGCTTTCAGCATTATTTCTCGATATGTGTATCAAATGAAGACAAATTACACTATTTATTCGCGCAGAAGAAAGAAAGAAAGAAACTCGAAATCAAAAAGCACAACAAATGATTTTGTCCACTGTTTGGCTGCATATCATTTTCGCTAATCAAGATCAACTGCGCTTGTTATATTGCATAACAATTGTTTGCTGTAATCGACGTGCTCAGACGATTAGCGTTATTTTTTGTTTTCTTGTGAGAATCGATGAAAAAGAAAATCGCATACTTTTCGATTTTTTACTCGATAAGCACCACTTCTTAGTTCGCTTTCACTCTCTCTCTCGCACTTTATTCGATTGCAATGAAAGCGAAAGAAGTGAGCACGAAATGCTTTTTCTTCTTGCTCCGTCTGCTCGAAATTTGAGAAGACGAATTAATTTTAATTTGAATTTTATTAATCGCAACCGAACTGACGTAGAGCAGAACGGTTCATTCGAGAAATGTCAGTGGCGAAAAATTGTTTCATTTGTTCTCGCTTAATTAGAAAAGTTCAAAAGTTTCGCCTCTTTATTATAATTTTGATCATTTATAAAGCAACTTAAATTAGTTTTTTCCACCTGCCTATTTGCCTCTTTGCTTCTTTGTTGACATA
>NCKU01001035.1:0-29833 GCA_003675995.1 Dinothrombium tinctorium | reverse complement strand
TTCAAATTGAGTTAAATTATCAACATTCATATGTTTTACACAAAATGCACATATTTTAATAAATTTAAATTTTTCTTTTTTTTAGATCCTTCTTTTCTCTAGCTGTATGAAACAATTAAGACGAATTCAATTTACAACTACTTAATTGTCATAAAATCGAAAACTTTTTTTCATAGAAATCCTTAGTTTTCACTGGATGCTGACTTTTTTAAATTATTTTATACGCAAAATAATTTTAAAAAATAAAAAAGTAAAATTGCTTGAAAGCCTTCGAATAATAAGCGATTAACGAAGCCAAAAATGCGCTTTATTATCAAGTTTTATAACAAAACGCATCAATGATAAGCGGAGAAAAAATAAAAGCAAAATTTTTTATAAGACCTCATGATAATTATCATAAATCATTTGACGTCATCAGAGTCAATGAATTTTGTGGAAGTAGAGTAAATTCAATCACCAAAACGTATGCGTCAAATAATAAGAATAAATCAAACTTCGAAATTATCAGGTAATTAAATAGTTACGAGATGACTATTATGTGATTGATTATATCACTCTAATCAATGGTGTGTCTGTTTGGTTTAATGTTTAGAAAAGTTTAAGTGTAGAGTTCCATAAAATTTTAATTAAATTACGCAGGCATCTCGAAATTTCTAAAATATTTCAAGTGTTCAAATGAAAACTTACCACTTTATTTGCGTAAGAATGTAAGCGAGATTTCTCTGCTTTCATCTTTTTAATTTTGGTATCTTCAGGTAGCGACTTCCATTCATTAATAGTCATTTGTCGCCAGCTTTTTGCTTTCGCTGCTTTACGTTTTATTCTCTTTTGATGTTTTTTGTACGCTCTTCGAATGCTTCGGATACAGTGTAACCACTTAAATTTTCAAAACATGCGAGATTAGCAAATTAATTAGTTTTTTAATTAAAATTGTAAATTAAAATTGCAAATACCTTTTTCAAAGTGGCATGCTTATCACCACAGAATTTATCTCTTCGCTCGGTATAGGTCAGGTCAGGACCAAATGTTTCGTTCATGCATTGTTTGAACCATGGTGAATTCAACTGAACAAATAAATAAAATTGATCGCTGGAAGTTCTTTTTTTTAAACAAAAGTGTCAAAATATGAACTAGTAACTTACTTGACTCTTTGAAAATTTGCATTTTTCAAATTTTTTCAGGTCCTCTTCGGTGACATTAGCAGTGCAATACGCTTTGTCGATTCTGTTTTGTTTTATTTTTAATTGATGATTTTTCCAAAGACTATTCTTCAGGAAATCTTCATCGCTTTCGTTAACAGTAATCGTTTCTAGCGATTTTATCGTTGTGGACGGAGCATCCTCATCACTGATCACTACTCCTCTGCCGTGCGCGAAAGCGAATACCGAAATGAATAAGATTATAGCGAAGCTCATTCTGCTTCAAAAGCGAAATAAAAGTTTTATTTCAAAACGGCAACTTTTAAATAAATTTAAATAAACGAGCGCACACATTGAAAAGCACGACGTTACTCACTGCATCGGCAATACACGAGTGTTGCGGTTTTTATTCGCTCGTTTCTCGTTGTGTTGACAAAAGAATCATGCATTGAATCTGTGCTAAATTCACGCTATGATTGAATCAAAGTGAAATGAACAGTGTGTGAAACAAAAGTTTTCATTGTTATTGACCCCTTTCGTACTTCATTTCACTTCCTAAATTCAAGGATTTGCTTTTGCTTTTTATTAATCAAATTTTAAATGTGTAAACTAACAATGTGTTCATTTGTATTTTTTGTTCTTGTTCGCATTCAAACTTTGCTTACTATGCAAGTTAATATTTCACACGCAGTGTTTCAAAAAAGCGATAATTAAAATGTAATTAACGTGAAAGGCTCGCTTCTCATAGAAGTGAACTATTCACATTTTCTCGCTTTGAGAATTTCGAATTAACTCTCTTATTTTAAAATAACAAATTTGTTTGTTCATCTGATGCGGGAAACTTTGAATGACGCAAATCGTTGTTTAAGAGTTTGATTACAAAACATTTGAATGTGTGAAAACGAGAGAAGAGTGAATTGCATACAGTATTAAAGTAAAAAAACTATTTACTTACCAACATGTTTAATTTTGGTTTACCAGAGTAGCCACACTTACATGAGAGTTTCCGAAATGTCGTTCACCGATTTTTATAAAATTCAATATTCAAAAATAGATGAAAACTAATGTATTGTGATAAAAAAATTTTCTCAATTGCACCAGGAACCGAGATAATTTCGATTAAAGATATTTAAAATGAACCTGAAATCTAATCCTTCTTTATCGAGATCAATACTTCAGGTGACAAAGTCAAAATTAAGCTAAAGGTAATTATAAACTACGTTAAATTTAGCTGCACGAGTTTGCCAAATAAGCTATTGAGATCTTATAAAGGTTAGATTTGATTTTACATTTATCCTGAATATCTTATCTTTCACCGAAAATATCTTGGTCCCTGGTGCAATTGAGGGAAAAATTTTTTCATCACAATATTTTATTTTAAATGTAGTTTTTTGAGTACTGAATATTATAAAAATCGGTGAATGACACTCAAAAACCGCTCTTATTTGTGCATATTCTCTCAACAAACAATTTTAAATTCGCTCTTTTTACAATAATTTGCTTTATTTGATTCTTTCTAAGTAGGACCAATTTCAAAAGCGTTTCTTGCCGGATCTTTTAAATATTATAAAGCGTTTTCTGTTTGGAATCTTTTTTCATTTTTCTACTCTTCAGCAGCAAAACCATATCAAATTATTAGTTTTTCGACGAAATCTATGCGCAAATTTACAGGCACCAAAATAATAAAAATGAGAAGAAAATAAAAATAATATTTAATTTAATTATTTTTAAAAGACAATAAAAAATAATTAAATATGAAGCAAACAGCGGAAAGCATATAAATGCAAGCAACGGAAGCAAGCAATGAAATCAAAGATTGTATAATTTTTCACTTTATATTAATTTCTTAACCCAATTATATTTTATTGTCCAATTAATAAAACAATTTAAGCATTTCATTGCCGAAAATTGTGAAAATTTTCAATGAGAATAAGTTACATTTTTTAAAATATTAATTTTTCTAAAACATTTTTGATAGACGAATGATTTCTGTTACAACAGATTGTCTTAATAAATTAATTGCGTTTACTATTCGTAAAAATGGTTTGTGTACCGTACTAGCTTAAAAGTTACCTTTCTTATCCATACTTTAACATTGAAATCAACAGACTTTGAATGGATTAACTGTACAGCTACCGTCAAAATAAGTTGCCTCTCTTGCCATCTTGCTTTCAATACATGCAATATAAAGCTCTGCCGTCGATGAGATGCAAAATATTTTGATGGTAGCTTTACGTTTAAAGTTATCGTTCATTGAAAACGAACTGATAAACAAAGATGAAGTTATAGAGGCAAGACATGGGTGTAAAAAAGTCAGTTTCGCACAAACGTCGATATCGAGTAATGAATCATAGAGATGATGATTTGATTCTAGGAGTGGAGGTAACAAAGCCTAATTTCATTAGAAGGCCCTCCCCGAGCCCAGAACCCAGAGTCCCGAGCCCCGTCTACGTTTCTGACTCATTTGGCGCTTAGCGACATTCCCATTTTTACAGAGTTATTTTACACGAGTTTTGTTCCCGTCGCAATAAAAGCGGTCAAATTGTGAATATGGAATCAGGCGCAGATTGCACTGCTATCAACAGTTCCATCAGCAGCCCATTAATCTAACGCTTTATACTCGAAAGGTACAAAAAGCCACACGAAAACAGTTGCAAGTGGTATGGAAGGAGGGTTTATGCTCATGATATGGACGCCTTTTGATGGATCAATGGCTACGTTCACAAGTCCCCATCAAAATGAATGTCCCCGATGCCAAATGGTGTTCCCGTCAACATCTTTGCCCTACCATCAAATGAGGCGGTATTGGAGGGAGCAGGCTTTAGGTCTGCTTAGCGGGAGTCCCTCTGCAGCCTTTTGTCCCGGTCGAGGCTCATTTATCAAAGAACCTAAAGCGAGAAGAACCAATCTTCACGACAATAATGCGAACACTGTTTCATAAATGGCCAATGATTTTTTACAATTTGCATCATTCCTTCCCCTCTACTTTTCGACAATTACAATGTCTCTTCGGACTCAAGCGCGATTTCCGAAATATCACCGTATGCAAACATCTCTTGACTCGTGCGGGCTTCAAACCTATAAGCAATCCTATGGCATTCAAACAAGTTAAAAAGTGCTCAAAATCTTTATTCAGACCATGGGACGCATCGTCTTCATCCTCATCTTCTTCTTCATCAACATCCTCAGCATTCTCTACATCTTCACCCATCATTTCAACATCAAAAATTCCATCAGAAGCTGGTCGATCAACAAGCGATTTTTTTCTCAAACCATCCACGAACGATACAAAATATGGACTGAACAATGAAGTGACTATTCAGAACAATTCGACAAAAAGAAAACGTTGTGAAGTGAATTCATCAACAGTGCCGATGCCAAGTGTAAATTTATTTAATGTACAAATGAGCCTATCGAATGGCCGCATATCGATGCCAACTTTACCTCTTTTAACTGCAGAAAGCGATCCAAGATACAATTTTTCGCAGTATCCACCTCCTGCGTTTTCTAATTCTTCAGCGATGATGTACGAATCAACAGCAAGCTTTGTCAACATTCCTCCCAACGTGAACATTTTTGATCCATGCTTAACCGAAATGTCAAAACCGTGGAAAATGCAACAGAAAAAGCAGCGACCAAAGCGATTTCAGTGTCCTCATTGTCAAGTATCATTTTCGAACAACGGTCAACTAAAAGGACACATTCGCATTCATACAGGTAACCCTGAAACCGAACGCCGCATGCATTCATTCACTCATTGATCGTAATTGAAAATAGGTGAACGCCCGTTCGTTTGCGATCACCAAAATTGTGGCAAAACTTTCACTCGAAACGAAGAATTAACGAGACACAAAAGAATTCACACCGGTTTAAGGCCATATTCTTGCTCGGTTTGCGGTAAGCGTTTCGGACGAAAGGATCATTTGAAAAAACACGTGAAAACACATCAAAGAGCTTCGGCCTTGCCCTTGAGTCTACCTTATGCCACGTCGATGCCCACACTGCCCTTTCCTTTATTACGAAATTACAATACTTGGTTTCCTTAGCTATGATCCTGTGATAAGGATGATCGCTATCCTCTCTACCTCTGTCTCTTTCACTGAGTTTTCACTCGATCGCAAAAATATTTATTCGCAGATGAAAACAAATTCATTTTCTTAATACAGGCACAAAATCATTTTCAACTGATTGTAAATTGATTTCAATGTATCATGCAAAATTTGACGATTTATTAAATTTTCCTTTAATCAATTATGAGAATGCACGAAATTATCACATTCGATCAAGAGATGTTTACATTTCCCGTTTAATTAGATGATTTTTTGAGAAAAATCTAAATTTCAACTTTATTTACTTTTGTCACATTTCTTAATGTAGAAAATCAGCGTTAAAAAATGTTTTGACAAATTTTTACGAATGAAGGTAAACACTTAATAGGAGCATATTTACAAGCGTGTTTTAAAATGGTAAATCTCAGAGAAATGATAAGCGACGAATTTTTGTATTGATTTACAATGACGCGAATGAGCGATGGCTGGAAAGATTGATCGAGAAAAACTTTTACCGTTGCCGAAAAGCGCTGATCGCTTTTCAAAAGAAGCGATAATCGCGACATTCTTTTCTGCAATAGGAAAGCAAAATTGAATAGAGATTTTTGGCTTTGCGAGCAGATTTTCGAAAACAAGTGGACACGCATATTATTACTTCATTGAGTCGCAAGTATTTGATTGTTGGAAGCGAGAAGAAGGGTTTCAAACATCTTTGTCGTAGGCGGGAAGACTCTTTAACGACTCTTTAACGCGCTCTCGAGTTGTCTAAAGCGGCCGGCATTCGCCGTAAGCGTTCTGCTTTTCTCTATCACTCATTCTCTAACTTTCTGTCACTGTCAATTCATCGCTCTGCATTTTGACTATTCAACTTTTTCACACTCGCTTCGAAAACATCGCCTTTGTCGCGCACGTCTCTTCGTTCACTTCTTTTCCTTTAATTTCCGTGAAAAAATGTTTTTCTTCTCGTTTTCGAAACGCTTCTCAAATAGATTCGCTTCGTTCGCGGCTTTTTAAGTTTCGATTTATTTCGTCGTTTACAACTTTTACTCTTTTCACTTCATTTCTCGTCAAATTAAGTTCAGACGTATTGTGATCGCTGCCATTCACTACTGTTTACGATTTACGCAGCTTTTATTGCGACAAAACGCTTCAAACAAAGTAATTAAGCTATGGCTAAACATGCGCTCGAAACTGTTTCCTACTGCTAAATATTCAGCGCAAAATATTTGCTTTAGCTTTCATAATGAATTTTTCAGCATCTTTTCGCTTTGCCTATTTTGTCTAATTAATTTGTATCAATTTTATGTTAAATATAAAAAAGTTTTTATTTTAAAAATTCCCACATTCCTATTTTCCATTGAATTTTATAGATTAGAATCTAATAAATCAACTATTATCGAATACGTTAATCGAAATGAATTCTTATTTGATCTGCGAGATTAAAATTTTTCAATTTTCTAAAGTAACTCAATTTACTTTCAAGTTAAGGCCTGTTGTTCAAAACAGAAAATTTTTATATATTTTTAACATAAAACTGATACAAAATACAGAGACAAAATACAAGCGCAGGCGAAACAAGGGAACCTATCATTAACTCAATATGGCGCTCTTTTCATTCAATAAAACATTTTGGCAGAAGCTGTACATATTGAGAGATTAAATTTCGATGATTAATTGTTTGATTTCCAAATAGAAAAATGATTTTTGTAGTTGAATAGTTGATAAATCTAATAATAATAATAATAATAAAGCAAAGAAGTCACTTGACACATTAGATTTGGTTTATTAAAATAAAAAATTAAAAATTACAGGATGAGAAAAAAATATGAAAAAATGTTCTCAAAGTTTTTAATATCATTTAAACATAGATGAAAGACAACACATAAAAAGGCATTTACTGTTTATTCGATTTAAAAGAGAAATTAAGACAAATCTTTAATAGAATTGAAAAAATTATTTAAAAATTATTTAGTTTTTCAATTCATTTCTTATTAATATAGAGTGATTCCAAATAAAGAGGTTTGCTATTTTTTAAAATAAAAAAAAACTTTAAAATTATGCGAAAATGATCCAACGACAAAAAATGAATTTTTAGAAATTTCAGGAAAGATTAAATAGTCTTTCGAAACACCTACAAACTTTATTTGAAAAATTCAGCATAAGCTAAATTATAGTCCAGAATTTCTTATTGAACTCTTTTTGAAAGTTTTTACAACACATATTAAGTAAAAAAAAAAAAATGAAAAGTTAAAAAATTGTTACACATCAATAAATTTTAAGAATATTTTATAACAATTAAATTTTTCAAATAAAATAGCCAAAAGTATTTTCAAATTTTCATTGGTACTCTTTATAAATTAGAAATATAGTCAATGAAATCCAAATAAAATATTACTTAAAATGTTTACACAGGATGCATTAATGCATAAATAAAGGTCAAGCATGTGATCGGTAAATTTTAAAAAATCAAACTTTTCTTTCATTGTTTATCAATATTGAATACTACAACTGCTACAACAGTATAAGGTGTTTTTAGAACTTTTCTTTTAATGATCCTGTTCAGGCACATGAAAAAATTAATTTTTAATCTGTCTGCATATTCTATAGGTGCTTTTTTCTGCACCAATGGATCAATTTTGATACGATTATTTTTATTTTCTATATTCAACAATCAGTGATATAAGCAGCTGGGATGACAGCGGGTAACTGCGATGGAATAGCGTGTTGGTTATAACTAAAAATTTTCTCATAATTTATTTTGATATGTATGATTCTGAAATAAGAAGACGATATCTGAAAAATACGCTGCTAGCAATTTTTCACGCTTTGCGACGCAACGGTTGCGGGGATAATGGAAAACCAGCGGCAGAACACAAATAAAGAGTTGGGTAGATTCCAGATTAGTTCCATTTTATTGAGAATAATACCCTACACTGATTCATGATAAATGCACTCAATAAAAAGTTGATTAAGTTAATGCAGTGAGATGCGAACATTTGAAATCCGGACTTTTCTGAATTAACTGTATAGTGCTGATGAAAATTTCTTTTTCTGAAGCATTATTGAAGCATTATTCTGAAACTCTTGCGCATATCAAAAATAGATTCTAGATAATATCTTTAAAGCTAAAAATTAAAAGCATTTGCAAAAAATATTTATTTTATTCAATTATTAACAAAATTCATTTATTTTTAATATTTGTTCTTAAATCAATTATCAGTTTGTATAAAGCTCTCCTTTCTCGTTTTTTCATAAGAGGAAAAAATTACCTATAGGCAGCCAATAGTATCCAGTCTCTCATTTTGAAAAATCAAAAATTTCAAAGAATTTTTAGTTAAGTATTCCTTAAAATTGCTTAAGATTAAAGACCATATCTAAAACAACAATTTCTCTCAAAATCAGTAAACTTGTTTATTTATTTAATTTCCATTCTAATCTCTACGATGTTTTGTCAGTTGCTAAATTCGGAGTTTAAGTACCAAATGAAAGAAGCGCTTAACTTATTTTTAGCTTGTAATTTTAATCGCATCCAAATCTTACAATTGAGTTAATAGTCGAAAATTTGTTTCCTGGTTTAATACTTTTACCTTTTTTCATTGAGGTTCCACGTTATTTTGATTTTTACATTCACTACTATTCTAAGCACTTTTTAAATCTTGTTTAGCTTTAATTCAAAAAGTTGGTCCATAATCTAACGTGAGCTTTGTGTGCCATATGTTGCTATTTTTTAAAATCATTGATTACCTTCAACTTCTATAAAGTTCGAATAAAAAATTGAATTAAAGCTAATTTTATTCAAAAAATTGAATGTGCACAAGAAGTTTATTTTAAGATACAATGTAATAGCAAGACTTATAGTTTTATCAAAGTAAGATGAAATATCTTCTAGTTTTAAAGTTAATTAAGAGGCCTTAAATAATTCAATTTCTAGAAAAGTTAAGTTTGCTCACTAGCATTAGCAAATATTTGATTTGATGATATTGTGAACAAATCAATAGAAGTACATTTTATGTTCGATTACAGAGAAGTGTTTCACTTTAAAAGTGATTTAAAAATTTATTTTTTCCATGTTTTTTACGCAACTTTAATTGAAATTGCCAAATTTTCATTTAAATTTCGAAAAGACACTTCATATACATGTATTTTATATTCTTTTTTGTTTCAATTGTTTTTTCTACTTTGATGCTTTGCTTTGATTCCCAGTAGGGTTTATCGTGCCTACCGTTTTCGCTAAGCACGCACTGCATTGTGCTTGCTTCGTGCCTTATGCTTTCATGATCGTTTCATGGTGGCACGTCACGTACGGTGACAAAAACACGCAAAAAATTAAAGACGCACGCACGATAACACGAAAAGGCATGATAGTGTAAAAATGCCATTTGGCTTTTTGCAACTTTTTCTCTCTAGTCGGATTTTACTATTTCATACAGTTTCGGAAAATATATTTGTCTCGGCGATAATTGATGGTACGATGCTAGCTAAGCGTGCGTGTTTCAATTTAAAATAAAATTTTGTTTTATGAAGAGATGCCATAAATACTGATAAGTGCCACAGAAGCAATCATTGTCTGATTTAATCATTGATGGTATTAAAAAACAGAGTTTAAGTGAAAAGGCTTGAAGAATGCAAATAATTCTCGTTTAACAAACAAACGACAACTTTTGATTTTTTTTTTTACACGCGTTATCATATTTTCAGAGAATTTTCAAAAATTGGAGAAATGAAACAAAGTTAAAACGAATAAATTGTGAATGTTTTATTAACAAAATGGACATTTACTTTTGCATTCACATTCATCTGTTTGCAATCGCTTTAAAATATGATAAGAAAACGGGACCAACTGTGGTCTCCAACTTACCGATGAGCATAGAACAGCCAGCAACCAATAAATATAACACTAGTAAATTTTACAAGCTGATGATAAATCCATCCAATTAAGAAATCGGTTCTCGCTCACTCACTGTCAAGCACTCAATACTAGAATAAGGTTGATGTCGATATTTTTTACGTTGGTTTCGCTTTCGACATTAAAAAAAAATAATTTTACTATTAAACACTTTTTTATAACATTTTTATATTCTAAATAAAATAAAAGCGGCTTAAAAAGCTTAAGTTGCTTGTAATGAAATCGTCATGTGAAAAACAATATAAAAATTTTTCACTCAATAAAACGCTTGCTTTTCACTTCATTCTAATACATTGAAATATGTTCATTTAAACAAAATTGATAAATACGCTGAAATTTAACTTTAAACGAGTTTAAATTATGTCGCGAACGCCGATCAAAATTGATGCATTTGTAAGTGATAAGATATTAAGTGATCGATCTGGGACAAACTTTTTTCTAAAACTGTATTTAACGATTTGATATAAGATGCAGCATTGAATCATCAAGAGCAGACAAATGTGTTTTCATTCATTAGAACTACCATTAAATCTAATGATAAGCCAAATTAATTTTTAAAATTGAATTTTGTGATTCTTTCTTGCATTTGAATAAGAATTTTCTTTTTTTTTTTCTTTTTTGTGATGATGTGTGATTTGTGCTTTTACCATAATGATTTGTCATGATAACAAGGCACAATGGCGCGTGTTGGGTCTTGGAGCGTATCGCGTTCGTGAGAGTTTGTGCTCAAAAAGTACGGGCAAATTTCCAAATCCCAATTATTTTTTGAAGTAATTACAAATCCAATAGGTTCGAAAAGTTTCATAGATTTTAAATAATGAAAGTTGATCAAAATAAAAGTTTATTTCGCATGGACTCAATGTTAATTTTCAACACAATCAAGGCTGAGAATCAAATTGCGAAAGCGTGGTCATATTCAAAATTATAAAACAAGAAACAGAAACTCTAAAAACAAGGTGTAAATCCACTTTACCAAACTAAAATTTTTCACACTCTTGCTTTATTTTATTTGAAACAAGTAAATCGAAATTTTCTCTGGAGAATTTGACTTTATTTCTTTTTCATTGAATTTATGAATTTTTCAAAATTTTTTTGATTTAGATTATAGGTATGGTTTTCAATTGCTATGAGGTGTAACCATTGGAGTGGCTTAATCTTATTTAAAATTGATTCAATTGGTGAAATAAATTTATGTTAGTTTAGTATGAATTATAAACAAATTATAGGAGTGATCCAGAAAACAATAAAAAGTCGCAATTTGCCGTATAGTTTGTCTAGCAATTCCGAATCTTATCCATCACATCAGAGCCATCCATTTCCACGAATTGTCTGCGAATTGATTCAAGTTGTGCGTCAGTAGAGAATGAGAGTTTTTGATAAATCGATGGATTTTTTTAAACAAAGCGAAATGCAAATGCAAAATGTCGCCCGGCTATTGCGAGAAGCGAGAAGAGAAGCGAAAAAAGCGAAATGAAAAAATATTTAAAAGCATTTTGAAGTGAAATGAAAAGAAAACGGTGAAAAGAACTGAATGTGCATTGAGCGCTCCATTCTTCTGACCGCATACGTGTCGATGAGCACAATGCACACATTTATAATGGCACAACTGTAAGTCCGTCGCGAAGATCATTCTCATAATGCGTTTCCTGAGCTCTGCTCCTGAAACTAGAGTAACGATCCGCTTTTCAGTGGACGTCAGCGCCTTTTGAGAGCCTCTTTTGTAAAAGTTACAAGCCATTGTTGGAGTCAAGTGGGGGGAAAGGATGCTCGAAGCCACTGTTGGGCGCTATTCAAATCGAGTGCTTTCAGAAGAGGGCTTATTACACATTCATCGATACATTTTAGAAACTGGCGGCGATACTTTTTCTCAATGCTTTTTGACTCTTCGAGTGGATTAATGTATGTCCTATAATACAGCAGCCTTTTCAATAAACCTCTTTATTCATCTAAAGCGAAGAGGTGTTCGGCTCTTAAATCCTACAAATGACCCGTGGGCTCAGGTATTAAACCCCCAGTAATAGGCGTTGCGTTTCAAACACAGCCTGTTTGCTCCGTGAGGCAGATTCTGGGCTTTGCCGCTTCTGAAGCCGCTGCTTCAACATATTTTCTCCACTTTCAACAGCTTTCATTTTGCTTCATTTCACAAGAAATCGCCTTCTCTGCTCGCACGAACGCGGCCCATGTGTGGATGCTGTTAGCTCGCCAGTGTTGCTAAGCGGAATGCGATCTTTGCAAACGCACTTTTGAAGCAGACAGAGTCGAGCGCCGACCGGCACAAAGTTCTCTGCAAAAATATGGTCGCGCTGAAAAACGTCGAAGTCATTTTTCATGGTCTAGTTTTGAAAAAAACGATGTTTTTTCAACGCCTGATTCTAGCAAATATCGAAAAGCGAATCGAATCTTAATGAAGACGTTTGGAGTTTTACGCCGCATTTTCCATTTTTCCGGTTGCTTACACTTCGATAAACATCGCAGTCACGGTTCACAACTCACCGTATTTCGGCGAACTTTGGGGAACAGATGACTATTGAAACTTATCTTCGGCTTCGATTCTGTATTGGTTAACCTTAAAGAGACTAACTCCGCAATGCGCTTTCTTTCTTCGACACATTCGCGCAAACAATACGTTCATATATCGAACATATTTCGAGTTCAGATACACATTTGTCGCTCTTAGATGGTGCACCATTATTGAAAGCAGGTGACAACTGCATGAAATGTAGGTTGTTAGATTGAGTTTGGTAAACAGATTGAATCGAATAAAAACAAATTTTGTTTTGTTTTTTTATACCAGGATGAATAAAAAGTTAAAAAATTTTATTAATTTCAAACTTAATTATTCAAGTTTGAAATTTGTTTATTGTTGGTGAGCTTAATTTTTAAGAGGATTATAGAAATATGAAATTTGAAATAATTTAACAAACTTTTGTAAAAAAGCCGTTTAATCATTAGAATGATTTCTTTGTAAGAAAGTTTTTAATTTTGGAGGTAATTCTAACAGGGTAATTTTGTTATTTACAAGGCATTAATACCTAAAATACAATGCTTATAGAACAATATGTTAGACAATATAGCGATTCAAATCTTTAAAAAAGTAAAATAGCTAAGCAATTAGAGTGGACTTAATAACGATACTTGTTGCTGACAATTTTTACATTAATATTCAAAATTTAAATTGTGTTGTAGTGTGTTTTTTGTATAGCATAATATTGATTAATTTTGTTCTTTGTTCTATTTATAATGAATTTAGATTTATCACATCTTTTAAAGAAAAAATTACTCATAATAGTTAAAATTTTTATTAATTTAAAATTTAAATGTTTAATGGACTAAATTCCAAATGTTTATCTAATTTAATAAGCATTGAAATGTTAATGAAGTTTACCCAATTTTTAGCCAAAAATAATTTTAATTCGCGAAAAAAAGTTCTGAAAAAATTATAGAAATTTCATGTGATTTAGAAATTGAAATAAAGACAAGCTCTGAAAAGGTTGAAAATAGTCAAAAACTCCAGATTAATCAAGAAGTTTAAAAATAATTTTGATTAAACAAAACAGAAAGCAAATGTTACATTTACATAAGGATTTGTATTTTACTTTTAATCTCTTCATTGCGAATTACTTTTAGGAAGCATCATTGTAAAGTCTATAATTTTACTTTTCTGTTTTAACTCGTGGTTTTATTAGCTAGAATAGAAGCATAAAAAAGATGTTTATTCATTTCAATAAATTCAAATTTCGATTCATTGAATTCGATTATTTCAACAAGTTTCAATATAAATGTTGTCGGAAAAGCATTCAAGAGTTTCTAAAATTTTGTGATTTTGTGATGATAGTTATCATCATACAAGAGGACATAAAAAACTTGACTTGTCAGCCATTTACAGAAGATACACAATTTTGAGAAGACTTTTCATGCTTTTTGTCACTTATATACATGTAAAATATTTTAAAATTAATTCTCCTCGATCAGCTTATAAAAACTCGCGAAAACTATTGTTTGTCTTCGGCAAATATACAATTTAAAAATGATTTTCACAGATTTTTAATCATTTAAAAGGAGCAGTGAGCGTATTTTGTTGTTTTAAAGTTTTTCGCTTTGATTTAGTCTCTTAAAAGATGCTTTCAAGAAAACACTCGAACTTTGCCTCTCGTCTACGTTTTCAACTGAGCGCAGCGTTATCTTAAAGCGACCCCTGATTCGAGTTGAAACGCGCACGCGTCGCGAGTGATTCAAAAAGAAGCGCCGATTTCGTCGCATTTTAATTCCATTTTTTCGCTCATTTTTCAATCATTTTTCAATCATTTTTCATTGCTTTTCATTCTTTTTTCACTTTTCCCACATTCTTCGAGCGACTGATGGAGCCGTCGTTCAGTGACGAGTGGTGTCTGCTTCACATTCTCGGCGAGGGAGCATTTGGAGAGTGAGTATTCGCACACCGGTTTTGCAATAAATTAAACAATTGTTTCATCGTTTCAATTCGCTTTCTCTCGTTTAGGGTTCGCTTGTTTTTGAATCGCAAAACAAACGAAGCAATGGCCGCCAAAATGATCGACATCGAAAAGCACAGACAATCGATTTCAGCGATCAAGAAAGAAGTTCGTTTTTGTGTGTTTTGAAAGTTTAAAATTAATTTCTATTTTTTCCGCTATTTTTAGATCGCAATTCACAAAATGCTTTCGCACGAAAATATTATCCACTTTAATCGACATCTAACTGTAGGCACATTTGAATACATTTTTCTCGAATATGCTTCCGGAGGCGAACTGTTTGACAGAATTGGTTGCTCGAAATTAAATTGATCTTGTTTAGTGATATTTGATTGTTTTTTAATTTTTAGAACCCGACGTTGGAATGAGTCAATCAGATGCTCATAAATTTTTTTATCAATTAATTGCTGGTGTCGAATATCTTCACAGTTGTGGCGTCGCACACCGTGACTTAAAACCTGAAAATCTTTTGCTCAGTAGCAATGGTTTGTTTGAATTTGCCGAAGTTCTTTATTTTCATTTAGACACCTTTCTGATAGACGTTATAAAAATATCTGATTTCGGAATGGCAACTATCTTTCGAATGCATGGAAAAGAACGCAAATTAACAAATAAATGTGGAACGCTTCCTTATATGGCTCCTGAGCTTATTTCATGCAAAGAATACAGAGCTGAACCGATTGACATATGGAGTTGTGGTATCATTCTTGTTGCATTACTTGCTGGTGAATTACCATGGGACGAACCTAGTAAAAGATGCGTTGAATTTAGAGAATGGAAAGAAGGCAAGATATTTCGCAGTCCATGGAATAAACTTGACAACCTTTGTTTAAGTAAGAAAAATTTATAAAATATTTTGTCGTTAGTATTATTTTATGTAGCTCTTCTCAAGAAGATTCTCAATCCTAATGAAAAAAATAGATTCACTTTAGAAGATATAAAGAATCACAAATGGTACAAAAAATCATTTAATCGACGAAATGATGCAGTTAACAGATTTTCTCCTGTTTACTCTTGTAAAAAATTGTGCGAATCTCCGCGAAAGTATGCAGCATCTCAGCCTGCAGAATTCCATCCTTACGCAAACACAATTGCCTGTTATTCACAACAGAATCAAGTTCTGTCGTTTTCACAGCCCACTCACCCTGAGGACATGATTATCAACACTCAACTTCAAACAACGCAGTCGAGTCCTTCGCTTAATATATACCAGAGGCTTGTTAAACGAATGACCAGGTTTTTCATGAACTGCAAACCTACTAAAGCTTTCAGCGAGCTCACTGCAGCTATTGTAAAATTAAATTATAGTTGGAAAAAGAGTGGCCCTGGCATCGTAAGTGCTGAATTTTTTCTCGATCAAAATCAATATGCGCTACTTTTAGCTTACTATTTCTGGTACCGATAGACGAAATGTATCATTGGTATTTAAGGTGAACATAATCGAAATCGTCGCTAAGGAAGTGCTGATCGATTTTCGACTTTCGAGAGTGAGTTTTGTTGAAATTCATAATGCAACATAAATATTTAAACATTTACTGTAAACAGGGCGATGGTATTGAATTCAAACGCCACTTTTTACGAATTCGCGAAAGCGTTCATCATTTGATTTCAAAAACTCCGTTGACGTGGTCACTTGCTGCTGCAACTAATGCTTTACCATAGAGTTACACACTAATTTTTTGTTATAACTTCAAGCACTTGTTAGCGACAATCACTGACATATCTTCTTTGTTTGAGCAATTATTTTTTTAATATCATGTTGAACAGAAAAAACAACAACAACATCGTGACAATAATCGTGTAAAAAATGAAGTTTTGTAGCTGTGATATAAAAATGTCACAAATTTTAAAAAGAATCATGTATCAATCTATATCTACTTTTTTGTATGAAAATAGCAAGACAATTATGCTGATACGGAGTCGAGTTTTTTGTACCAAAATCGCGCTCTATAATCGTCAGAACAGGTTAGGAAAGCAGGTGCTGTTGGCGAATGACAGAATTGTCTAACGGCATTGTTATGCCCGAGACTAAGCAATTTTTGTCTTTCTGCGTTTCTCGAGTCCCAAACACATAAACTAGTCGTTCTCTCATCCGGAAACAATACGTAGTCTTCTGTATGATTGAATACTGCCTGCGCCCTATGCAATTGCTTACCAGCCGTACCCGCTCCAGTGTACGCAATCAAACAACGCGACATGGACAGTTCCCAAAGTTTTACCAATGAATCTTTGCCCGATGATAAGACATATTTACCGTTTCTCGAGAATACTACAGAACATATTTCGTACCCATCGTGAGCGCGTGGAAACGTATTTATACATCGCGATGATACGCCATCCCACAATTTGATGTCACCATCTTTAGAAGCAGAGACGTACAGAGCTCCACTGTTTGAAAAATTGATCATTGTTATGGGTCCAAGATGCTGATCGGCTGGATTCGGTCCAACGAAACATTGACAAGTGTTAACATCATACATACGAAGAACAGGATGTTGAGTTCCAACAAGCAGAAAATCGCCCGTTGGATGGAAAGAAAGACAACGAATCGTAGATGCTTCTTGAATTGTTTTCAATGCTCTTTTCACAGAAGGTTTAGCGAAGTCATAGAGTTTTATCGTCATATCTTGAGAACCAGACGCAAGCAATTGCTCGACGGGGTGGAACTGAAGACAAGTTACTTCTTCCATGTGATCGTACAACGTTCTTATGACCGGATGATGTGCTTCATTTTGTTGGTTTAATTGCGAATCGTCTCCTGTACCAATCGAGCTTTTAGCGATCATTTTCTCGACATCTAAAATTTTAATAGATGCATCGACCGAACCTGTCGCAACCAGCGATCCATCGCTGTTGAAAACTCCGGATCTGCACGGACCTATTGAGATAAATGTTGAATAGCTTTGAAACAATTAAGGTGTATACCCTTATGGGAAGTAACGTAGACAGTTTCGTAAGAACCAGGTTCGGGTGCATTTGTGCTAGATTCGGTTTCGAAGTCGAGATCGATACCAGTTGACAGCGCTATAAAAGCGCTCTCGGCTTCTTTTGTTTCTGCTTCTGTTTTGAGTCCTAAATTTACGAGATGTAAGAGACGGTCGGATGGTGGACACGCGGGTGTACACTTGACCAGTGTGGAAAGATTGACGGCAAGCGTCTGATAGCCGTCATAAAACAATTGACTGAATACAAATAAAACGATGATATGTTTGATGACATTGAGTGCATTTACCTAATCATGAGTCTGTAAAGCAGTTCTCTTTCTTTAAGACTCGCTCCTCGCGTTATATTCGCCATTCGTTCAATGATTCGTTCGCTTTCGCCTTCGAAATTCTCTTTTCAATTGTTCCTCGCTTCGATTCTTTCGCTATTTGCTTTTAGCGGCGAAAGATGCCGCTTTTGTAACTCTAACCAACCAAATTACCGGTTTTATGAACTGCTCGTTTCTTATGCATCAAACTTTTATAAAAGTGCACAAAAAAGATTGCTTTTCATAACATTTGTTTTCATTTGTTTCGAAACTTTTTTTAGCGATTTACTTAACATATTATCGCCCATTTGTAATCGCAAATCAACAAGCAAAAGTTTTATTTCAAACTTATTTATCAATTTTGAACGAAAAAGACAAATTGCAACGTGAAAAATGAGTTACCGACAGAGCTCGTTTTTATAAACAAAATTTTTCACAACTTATAGTGCTGGTTATACAATTTTTTTTTATTATAAACTCTTCGTTTTGAAGATTTTTTTCTGCGGTTCACAAAAATGATGTTCTACTTTATTTAATACGCTGAGTTCGACTTTTGTGTAGTTTTAATAAAATGAAATACAAACTCGTCTTAATTATTGCAGTTTATTTAAAAATAATCAAAGCGTGTTTATATCAAAATTCGATGAAAAGTTGAACTTGAGTAGCAAATTTATTTTTCATTTTGTAATTTTTGCTTTCGGCTAAAAGGAAATAAACAAGTTTTATATGAAATTTTTGTCTATAGAGAGGCTAATTTTAACACGCACACCGTCAAAAAACGGGTTACCTTCAATTTCAGCAGACACTTGAGAAAAGCATTTGTATTTCGGCCTCCATTGTTTACGGCTAAACACAAAAGCTTCTGCTGGTCAGATGATCACTTTATTCAGAGTTCTTTTAACTATAAAAACTGATCATTTGCTTGACAGCAACCATAGATTAAAATAGAAAAATTTGATAAAACTGGATTTATCTTTTAAATGTAAGTTTATCGGAGGCAAAAGTTTTAAGTGAATGATGGCTAATCACAAGTCACCAAGTTTTTGTAAGATTTCAATTAAAGAATAGCCTGTAATTACAGTATTTTTGAAAATTTCAGTTTTTTATCTCAAGATAAATAGGCACAACTGTATATAAAGTGTTTGTTAAATATATTAGCAAAGAGGTTACCTGACTCTAGTATTGTTATGTTTAGCATTAAAAAATGCTGGCCGAAATACAAATGCTTTTGTCGCGTGTCGGTCTACATTAAAGGTGACTCGTTTTTTGACGAGCAGTGTAAGATCTTAAAATGGCTCTGCTTTCTTTAAACTAAATTTGCAATTTATTTTTTCGAAAACATTTTTTCACGTCTTTATCAATAAAATCAATTTAATAACAGACTAAAACTCTGTGAATTTAAAGCTTATTATTCTATAAACATCTCTTTGTAATCAATATGAATATACTTTTTAAACACTGGCCCTACGAATCAAGTTTCAAAGAACAAGTGTTCTTGTGAAAATTGGTTATTGAGGGCAATTATTGTTAAAAAAAAACTAATTTTTTGCTATTAACAAATCATTTAAAACGTAATAAGAGGCAGTACAATATTGCCACTGTATTTGACTTGTTCTATTCTAAAATTAAATATAAAGACTCGAAGGGTTGTGTTGAGTGTTCCATTAAAGATTTTCATTGAATAGGAAACTAAATAAATATTACCAAATTTATCGTGAATATGTATAAATAAAGATAAAATATATAATGTGCAAAATTGGCTTCTCAATTATCACAACATTGGAAATATATAAAAATTTTCTTAATATTGTGTGATGGTGCGACACTTCGTCTTCTCGGCTAAGTCATCAATCGCTAAGCATACTTCCATTAGGCGAATGATTATCAGACAAATCTGCCATCTCATCAGATTTTGGAGTACTAGAATTTATACTGTGCTCATCTTCTAATTTTCCTCCTCTAACCAAAAGAACGCTATCTTCACCGAGTATCGAACATAGCTCCTGTAAACGACTATTCATTTTAGGAACACCAGCGAGTTGCGCTTCTAATTTTTCTTTTTCTTCACGTAAAGAAAGTCTTGTGTTTGTATCGAGCGGCTCTAACCGCCAACCGCCTTCACCATCAAACTGAAGCAGATGAGTGTGAAACTTCCACAATGATGGCCGATGCGTAATTGTGATAAGAGAAATTCCTAAATCTTTTGCTGTTTGGTACATCTGACTTTCGACATCTATTGATACTGCACTGGTACACTCGTCTAATAAAGCAAACTTAGGTCTGTGATAAAAAAGTCTTGCAACACCCATTCGTTGTTTTTCACCACCCGAAAGTATATCTTTCCAATCACCTCTGGCATCCCAACCGCCTTCACGAACTGTAATATGTTGTAGATAAACTTTTGATAAAATTTTTTCCAAATAATCATCATCATAGCCTTTACGCCTTAGATCATCAACTGTGTCAGGATAAATCACTTGATCACGAAGTGTCCCTAAAGACATATATGGTCGTTGAGGAATGTAAAACATTTCTTTAAATTGTGGCCTTTCTAATTTTCCGCCAAAAATAGGCCAAAGACCGGCTATTATACGGAATAATGAACTTTTACCACATCCATTGGGTCCCGTTATCAATAAATGCATATCTCTCGTCATCTACAAAAAGAAAAAATCTATTAACATAACTATTGAATTAACATAAAAATGATAAATTGAAAGGCGTTTTGCGCATATTTCTTAACTGTGAAGTACTGCATAATTTGCAGAAATTTTCGGATTTTAATTGCGATAATTTGTTAGTCAATTTGCCACTTTTTTCTTGTTTTAACCTTTTATCATCAGTAAATAAAATAAAAAACATTTCAATGAGAGAAACGATAAAATCTGAAAACTGAGCGATAAATTTTGTCGAAATACTCTGTAAAATGTCAGAAAATTCAAATAAATAAAACAGATAACAAATTGTGAGTTAAGAAAATGGGTTTAAAAAATGTTTCGAAGATATGAATTTGCTACATCAACAATAAGTATAGCAAATTCAGCAAAAAGTAACAAAACCCAAAACCATTTTACATGAGTTCAGTTACTTTCTTGTTGATTAACTCTAAATCGAATGATTTGAATATGTACCATTATTATTAAGAAAATGTGTCACTCACGTGAAAAGATAAGCTCGGGACGACGATATCACAATTAGGGGTTATGACAGGAACATCTTCAAGTCTTATGTAATCATCTACTTCAATAACAACTCCACGATTTTGAGGTATGCCATCACTTGATAAAACAAGTTGCGACAACATAAATTTCTTATGCTTTGAATTTGATTTTAGTGTTGTTCTTTTGTACTTTCCTTTGCAAACTTCTTCGAAAACTGTGAACATTTTTGCCACTCGTCGCGTGTAACCTGTTAGTTCGATAAACTCTTTGTACGAAGACATTAATCGTTCGGCGGCATCCGCGCCAGAAATGAGTATGTTTTTTGCTGTTGTCATATATTGAGTACGTTCACTGATATCTTCGTTAAGAGAGTTCGAGTTTTCAAGTGTTCGTTTTACATTTAATCCTGATGTCATAATAGGAATGGCGACAACAAGCATTCCGCATGCACTCCAAAAGTACTTCATTAAAAATTGTTCTAACATAATATACCACAATTTTTGATTATAAATAACATTCATTTGTCTCGCCAAGGCATGATAAGCTTTTTGTACGAAGTTTAGCTCCACTTTTCCCCCACCATAGAAAGCAATCTCTTCGGCATTGGTGATAACTCTTGAGTGCACAAAGCGTAGATAACCTTTTCTACGTGCTTCTTCGGCAACAAGTTTGCCAAATTTCGGTGAGACCCATCTAAGAATCGCATGAGTAACGAGCACAGCTCCAACGGTTAAACCTAATCCGGTAGTTCCATAAGTCGAAAGGTTTTTAGCCATTCGATAAAGCGTATAGTTAGTAATGCAAATATCGAGTAATGGTTTTGTAACACTAGAATAAAGATGAGCACAGTGTTGAGAAAAAGATATTATATCATCGGTTAAACAGTGATCAGGATTTTCGAGTCTTCCGTCCAGATTTGAAACCGAATAATATGTGTCGTTTTTGAAATACAACCCGTAAGCGTAGTTGACAAGTCGTGTTCTAAAAGCGAGTGCCAATTGACTTTCAACAAAACGTATCAAACTATTGATAAAAGTGGCAGGCAACGCGATCAGCAACCATTTCGAAAGCATGTAACCGAAATTAACCACATCTTTTCTGACGATATATTTGACCACCTGTCCCTCGAGATTTGCGACATAAATCGAGAGAAAGGTTCGCGAGGCGAGTGACATTGTATGCACCACGAGCAACACCACTTCAATACTCTTCACACTCGGAACCATAATTCGAATCAATTTCAGCAATTGCACGATCGATGTGACATTAACACCGGTAACGCGTTGAAATATTTTCAATGCTTTCACGGCGGTTTCGACCAAAAAGCCGACGAAGTCATTGTCTTTTGGCCCGAAGTCGGTGTAATCATCGCGTTCCGATCGCGAATCGTCACCGCATTTCGCTGCTTTGCCGCGTTTGTTTTCACCGCCATCATTCGCACTCGTGTTGTAATCGTCGCAACCGCCAGAAATGGTGTTTTGCACCGAATTCGCTTTACTCTTCAACTGTGACAAGTATCGCTTCAAAAGCGGATTACTTATTTTGTAGAAGTAAAGCGTGAACACGAATACGGTTAAACTTCGCGTCAAGTGATGCTGCTTAAGGCCATGTTTTTCGCCGAAATCTTTGAGTTTCGAGAACACAACGCTCATCTCTTCGCCTTTTCGAGTGAACTGTGGTTGAGTTCGCGTTAAACAACGAGCAAACAGGTGATCGATGCGAGGGGTGATCGCATTTAAGACGCAATACGCGCAAACAAACACACGAAGACAGTGAAACGATTATACCTCTTCAAACGCTCTTCTCGCTTTCCGCTCTCTTCACTCGTCTCTTCTTATCATTCGTTCGAATCGAAGACTCAAACTCGACGAGCGTTGCGTTCGCGTTGTGTTTCGAAACACGAGACGAGAAAATAGAAACGAGAGAAAAGGAAAAATGAGGAAAGCTTTGTTGACGAAATGAGGAAATAAAAAGCAAACAATTTGAAAATCGCTGTGTTTCTATTCCGTCGAATTACACTCATTCACACTGTTCGCCTGTAAATTGTGTGCGACGACACCGAACGCGAACGAACACACGCTTCGTACCGAGCACATGCATTATCTTCGCAACGTTTCCAAATCATTACACTCATTCCATTTATTTTCAGTCATTCTCTCGCTTCATTCACTTTTCGCTGCATTTCCATTTATTATTTGCTCAATAATTTCGATTTTACCTTTTGTCACTTTTATCAAATTAATAGCTGCAACATGAGCACACAAATTCTAATTTTTAATTTCAAGTTTACTTTTTATTTTTTTCAAATAAAAAGAGTGGAAATATTTGGTTGGCATCGATTTTTGTACACGTCTCGTGAAAATCCCGTTTTTCAAGTGACCGTTTTAGAGGAGGTGAGGCCAAACCGTTTGAGTACTCGCTGCTTTTTCGTTCACTACTTTAGATTCATTAATGTATGTCTAAAGTGCGAGAGAAGTTATTTCAATTGCTTTTGCTCTCAATAGGCGACAACTTTTTAATTTTTCATAAAGTTTTCTCAAGTTTATTCCGAGTAATGATAGGATGAAGCAAGCGTATTGCATTCATCGAGTGCGTCAATTTAATGGGGTTTTTCTTTAAATTTTAAGTTAACAATTAATAAAGCAGCGCTTAGCAGAAAATCGGAGAATATCTCGCCAACTAAACTGATCCTCACGTGTGGAAAAAATAGGAAAAAAGTGCTTTTAAAAATTTTATTTTTCGCAATATTTTTTCATTTTTTATTCGATTGCCATTTAAGAAAAATGAATTGCACAATTTCAAGTTGGAATACTATGGAAAAGTTACTTTTATAATATTATTTGAAAAATGCTTATCACATAATTTAAAAGAAGTTGTTGAAATCGTCTGCCTTTCACACTGTCCTACTTTTTTTCGCGCACACTGAACGCTTGGTGCATCTTAAAAAGTGCATTTAAAGCTTGAACACAGCAATAACCTTATTAATAGCTATCAACTCGCGGTTCGCTTTTTTCTCTCAATTTGTTTGATACTTGCTTATTTTGAGCAAGATAAATCATATAAATGTGTCCTAATTTTGGTAGAGAAAAACTAGAAAATTAATGTAAAAAATTCAATGGGAATTTATGATTGAAACTTTGCACACAGATATTAGACTCATAGTCAACAAATGTTTGCTAATATTGTTGAATGTTATATTCAACAAAAACATTGATTAAAAAATCACACCATTTCATCAGATCCGCAATAATAATTGTTCAAGAACAATTCAAATAGAGCATAATCGTAATTATCTTTGTGATGTGTTTTCAGTTGTCTTTGTGTTTAATCTTTTTCAGCTTTGAAATAAACAACAAAACGTAAAGATTTGAACATAATTATTTAATGCAAATAGCGAAAGGAAAAAATAGTTCACCTATATTAAATATTAGAATATTGATTCAGTAATTCAAACAGTAAACTATGTTGAAAAAAAAAACTCAAAATTTTTTAATACTTTGAAAATTTTACTTTTATTCCGTAAAGAGTATATTGCATAAAGAAATCATTTACCTTTTCACATATTTTCACAATTTTTGAAACTATTATTCAACTATTTTTCCGCTTTAATATTTTTCGCAGTTTTTTTTTCTATATTTACATCTACTACATGCTGTGTGCATGTTTTAGTGTATGATCTTGAAAAGATTCTAAAATAAAACCGAACGAATGAACGAATACAATAACGCAAATTTCAAGGATTCTTCGAGTATTACACAAAACAGGAAAATTTTTCTACTTTGCTCGAAGCTTTGGGAAAAATGAAAATTTTTTTCAGACTAGTTCTGAATTAACTTCTGTCTTTTTAAGTTTCTTCATATTCATTGAAACGTGTAAAATTACTGAGATATAAAATGACACAAAAATAATTTTAAAACAGGAAAAAAAAAAAAGAAAAATGTTAATGTTTATGCTGTAATCTTTCTTAATCTAAATTAATGTGTTTGGTTTTTATAAATTTTAAGAATCATGTTCTTTTCTTTCTTCAAGCGCATGATTGTAATTTACGCTAAATGAATTTGTGATGGCAAAAAAGAAAAATCACAAAGAATCGATTCATGTCATTGATCAATTCACATCGATGACAAAGAAAGAAAATTAAGTAATAAACTTAAATAGGCAATTGAAAATGAAATAAGAAAAAACTTTCGTGATCAGATAATTTTGTAAATTTGTTTTTTATCTTATTCAATTATTTTTATATTCAAATGTTTACGAGAACTGAATAATCTTATTAACTCAAGAATGCAAATTAAAAAATTAATTAAAAAGCTTTTGACAATTTGAAAATACAGTCAAAAAACGTGAATTTTGATTCACTTTCATTTTAGTAAAATTTTATCACTTCCATTCCCAATTCTTTCTTTTCCATTTATTTCATTTCCTTGCTCGCAACGCTTAGTTCCAATCACAAAAATTTGCACTTTCAAAGCGCTTCCACGATTTTACTTGTCTCTAGCTGCTAAAAATTGTTGCACAAGCTATGGAATAACCCGTTGTACACTTTATTCGCGCAAAAAAGAAAACATTTCTCTAAGCTTTACTTTTAAACGAATAGAGTGCACGTGTAATGTAAAATGAAATTCGATCACGAAAGTCATCATTGCAATGCTTAATAAGGAGAAAATAATGTTTCGTAAAAGCTAAATGTCACAAAAAATACTCGAAATAATCGCCACTTTTTCATCGATTGATGATTTTCTTCATCAAGCAATCTGTTATATCTTACAAGAAACACTTTTCAGGTGCCATTGGCCGATTTCGACCAAATTTTACACACACATTCTATATACAGAGTGATTTTTTAACGATTCCAAAATTTAAGAGATAATAATTTATACAGTTTTAATGACAAATAAAAATTAAAAAGTGTAAATTAAAGTATATGTGCTATAGATTTTTTTTGAGAAAATATTTTGAAAATACCCATTCCATTAGCAAGTTATGCAATTACCCTTTTTTCTTATTTTTGCCATTTTTTCCTATTAATATTGTAGAAATTTATGAAATTTCGAGAGATTTCGTAAGCTGAAGCTATTTTTAAGTCAAAGAATTGTCGGACAACTCTTTATGGATAAAAAAGGTCTTTCGGCATCAAATATGGAGTGCGGTAAGCCCAGTTGGCATTTTGACCCATTCAGATTTTTAAACAAGACAATTCTTCACACATTATTTATTATCAATAGTAGCTCTATCTTACCGGAAAAATACATTTGTTACATAAGATTTCATTGATTTTGGACCGAAAAATGGAATTTTCGCATGAAAAAAGCAAATCTAATGATTATACAAAAATCTTAAACAACTCAGATGAAATACCGCTTCGTTGGAAAAAAGACATAAAATTTAATGAAACCGAGAGAAGAGATCCATCAGTGGCATTAAAATAAAGGCCTCTAAGTGTCAAGAAATTTTTCGTTATTCAAAGCTTCTCTTCGTTTTTAATGATTGACTTAATGATCGTGATTTAATGATTTAATGAAAAGAAATGAGAGTTTTAAAAGAACCTCTGCCTTTTCGAAAAATATGAAAAAATTTTTTAAATTCAAATTTTGTATACTTATCTTGGAAGATATCCCTTGATGAATAAACTTACTTGCTTCCTTATGTATATAAAATAATAAAAATATTAAATTGCAAAACAATGTAGATATTTTTCGATTATTCGTGTTTTTTACACAATATGACAACAACTTAAAAACAGAAGTTTAAATTATAATTACAGCAAAATTAAATAAACAAAGTTGGATTTGAATCAAAAGCCTTTACGCTGAAAGCGTTGCTCGATAGCACTATGCTATCGAGCTTTCTGTTATGTTTTCAACAAATTTAATATTTAAATTCAATTCTTATCTTTGATCTGAAATATCTCGCGATCATCTGCGAGACTGCCGATTTAAATCATATCAATATGCATTGCTTTGTGTATAGAATGTGTGTATAAAATTTAATCGAAACCAGCCATTGGCACGTGAAAAGTGTCCTTGCTAGTATTCAATTACTCATTTGAATTTTGTTGAATTAAAGTTATTTACTTTGTTTAATTTGTTTAAAAATTTTTATAAATGCAATTTCTTATGAAGATTTGATCGTTTAATTCGCTTAGTTTTTACGAGACGTTTTTTAAATCTCTAAAAAATAAGTAATACATTAAAAATAATAAAAGAGACAATGGTTTCATATTACTCACATAACAAGAGAGTTCAGCATGAATTTTATATTTCCATTTAAACTTGTAAAATAAAGCTGAAATAAGATAAAAGAGATTTTTGACTTAGCGGTTAATGAGTTTAACAAAGATCTCTAATGGATTTGTTTAGTAGAATTTACATTTTTTAAAAATTTCAATGTAAAATTGATTTTTAAAATTCTTTATTAAAGAACTTAAAAAGTTAAGAAAATTTGATAAAATCACTATTTAGATGATAGATGGCACTTTAAACGTCATTATTTTAATGGTGAATATTCAAAATTTTTTTAATTTTAAATTTTAATCTTTCAATTTCACTAAAATAAAAAAAATCGTTTTGAATAAATTGAATTATGTATGATTTCAAGCTTTCAATTTGACTTGCTCACTATCTTTAACCAATAATTTACTTGTTTGCTTTTAATTTCAAATGTCACTCATTTTGAAATTAATAACGCCATCGCAAATTTTTAAAGTGGTATTGATATTCACATTATATAAACAATACATAATAGCTTAATACTTCAAACCAACATCAACATATAAAATTTAAATTTATTTCTTACGAATAATATGAGCGATCAAAATTCTTATGTTTTCATCATTAAGCTTTTTTTCTTGTTACTAGAAACTCATTTTGCACGTCAAAACTTAAATTCTTAATCAAATATACTAACTATTGTAATTGCAAGCATGTCTTAAGCAGCATTTGCCTTTAAGACAAAAGATTATACATTTTTAAAGTGGAATAACAATAGTTTCAAAAGAAAAATAATTCTTAACGAGAATGAACAACACTTTGTCTTTGATTTTTTATTGTTTCACAAAGTTCAATCAAACAGTTTCGCAAATATAGCTTTCGCATTAAATGCAGAAAGAATGCAGTATGATAGGTTATGCTTCAAATACACTTTTGACGAATTGCGTCAAATTTCATGTTTTTATATTATGTTGTCTTTTCAATTTTGTTCTTTATAAAAAGTAAATCTGAATAATATTAAAAACATCTCCTGTTTTGATATATGAAAAGGATCAAGCACTAATTACATTTTATAAAACCTTTCTGTGAATACAAACATCATTTGAATTTTCGATGCAATTTTTATGATCTCATTTTATTATAAAAAATCGATATTTGTTGAAAAGCTTTAAAAGGTCGAGTTTTTTCTAGTTAAATTAATTGCGTGAGTTTCACCAAGTTTTCAATGAAAGAACTGTTTTTGCGTGGGTTTTATTTTATGACTTTGCTGATTAGTCCGGTTTTATGATCCGTTCTTTTTAGTCGATAATCTTTATATTCGTTAGATTTTCTTTTTTGATTCTTTCTTTTGGTTCGTAGTGATTTTAAAGCACACATAGAAAAGTTTAAAATTCCAAATTTAATTCAACTAAAAAACGATTAAATGTGTCGTTCTCCAAGCTTTTGGGAAATCGCTGACTTTTTCAATATGACAATAATTAATACAAATGACAATATGTCAGTAAAAATTTGTAATGAACTCCCTCAATCTTAATTGTTTTCGGCAAAAAAAAAAATTAATTTGAAATATTTTTTTGAAATGAATAGCGAAATAAGCCGAAAGGTAAAGAAGGTATCACATTAAATATATGAAAAGATCTAATGAAAATAGAGTTGCGAAGTAGCCTATGATTGAAATTTTAACATAAACTTTATAAGATTCAAATCTCTCGGAGATTTATTGAACGTGAAAGATAAATACTGTTTTGGATGAGTTATGTGGCTGTCTTTTTAAGAAAAATTGCTTTGAAAAAAAGCGATTTGAATAGCAAAGATAGCCAATTAATTCGTCCGAAGCCGTAGAGCAAATATTAGGGTTAAGTGAAGAAAGCGCATGAGTTAGGCGAAAACCAACCATTACTTAGCGTTTTATTCGTTGGTGAAAAGTGAGGAGCGAAGTGAAATTTCTTCTCACTATTCTGTTTGAGCATTTGTGGCTCGCATTAATTTTATTGCTCGTTCGCGTTCACACTTACAAAAAGTTTTCTCTCTATGCTTTTCGCTAATTGCTCGCTGTTTGTTGTTTGTTAGTTTGAACACTTGAACATAAACTTAATCACTTGTTGCGCTTGATTCATTGCAAAATCATTGTGTTTCGCTCTGTAAATGAGCTTAAAGTGAGTATATGCTTTGCGATTTAAATAATTTCTAAATTATCACATTCAATTTTAAAACTTTTAATGCTTGTGTTAATTGAGAGGATTTAATATCGAGTTGCTTGCAATTCTGAACTTTTAAGTGAAATTTTTGTAAATTTTTCTGATCTTAAATATTTAAATATACTTTAAATATAATATTCAATTCAAACTAGTGAAAGCATACAGAAAAATTGAATTGAAAATTTTCACTTTTCATCGAGAAATCTTCAGTGAAAAGGATCAAACTTTCAGTCGTTTGTGATTTGCTTTTCTACAGGGTGGACCAAAAAGCTGCTTATTTTTGTTCATTCAAAACTGATTTATTTCAATATTTAATATAGAGATAATTGAATTTTTGATCAAAGCATTTTTTTTTGTTCAGCCTTGCTGTGATTCATTGTAAAACTCATAGTTGATTAAAAATTAAAAAATTAAAATTTTAAAATTTAACT
>NCKU01001034.1:0-25481 GCA_003675995.1 Dinothrombium tinctorium | reverse complement strand
TTTTTTTTCAAATTCAAAATCATTAATTTGAATAAAAATAATCACAAAACTTTCTGTGTATGATGTCAGCGAGACTTAAATTCAGCGATTTCGATGTCTAGGTAGAAACTCGAAAGTGACATGCGACATTTTCAAATGTTCAATTTCCTGATCATCTATTTGAGAATAATCATAATTCATAAAGTGAATTATTAAAAATAATAATTTTAAATGTTTCAATGTTAAATAAATGAGAAATTAATTTTGCAAAATTTTTGATTAACTTTTAAAGAAGTAATTTCCATTAAAAGCCTCATAGCTTCATTTTATAAATTATTTTTAATTAAATTTTATCGTAATTGAAACGAACTAGCGTTTTTTGAATCAAGTAAATATTTAACGAATTTAAAACGATCAGCTAGAAACTGCATGCACAGCAAACAATGCAAACAAACTGCATTTCATTGATTCAATGAGAAGAAAGCTTTTCATTTAAATTTATTTTTTCTAAAATATTGTCTCTGCTTCCTTTAGTTTCCTCTTTTCAATTTGTACAGAGTTTCTGCTCTTCTATTGTATTTTTATACATTGTTTTTGTCTGCAATGTCAATGAAATGTTCTAAAAATAGTTTTTAATATAACCTTTTCAAGTTTTTTTAATCTATTTATAAACATTGCAATTTTCTTTCTTTTGATTCAATTTTGTGACATATTTACTCAAACTAAGTGTTCGACATTTGCACGTCAACTTAGTCAACATTTGTAACTTTTATTATTATTTACTTTACTAAAATTAACTTTTGGATTCTGCAATTATATTATTAAAAAAAACTGAATTTTGAAATAATTCTTCATCTGTAAAAGCTTTGCAATGATAAAATTCACTCTTTTCAGCAAAAAATAAAAGAAGGATTAAAAAAGTTTTGAATTAGTTAAAAAGATCGAAATATTTACGCACTATTCTCATTAATTATCCTCAAAAATGAATGAATGACATGTTTGCCTTAAGTTATATCGAACTAAAATTTAATTTTCTTGCGCAACAAATTATTGCTCGTATCGAGATAAAGAAGTGATGAAATATTTTAATACGTTACTATAAATGAAGCCATAAAGTTCTTCTAATAAATTTGACATTTAATAAATCATATTAAATATGATAAATTATAAAGGCAATAAAAAAAGAGTAAAGACAACTTTATTCACTGAGAAGAACTTGAAGGATCTGCTTTTCTTGAAATTGCTCGTCGAATATAAACTTTTCTTAATTTATTCACTTTGCAAGTAATGCCCAAAGCACACATCGCTTTGAACTTTTTCTAATTTAAGATATGAGTTTGTATCAGCAGTTTAATCTCTTCAAGCGAAAAGAAATGCAATATTTAAAAGCGCATTAATCAGACCAATGATCAACTATTTGCTTTTGTATCGGTAATAAATCACTGAACCATGCTCAACCTTTTCAAAGATATTTTATCTGAAACATCTTAAGTTATAACTCGTAAGTTATTGCTTATGAGAGAAGAATGAACATAATAAAGCTAAAGGCGTTTTTAATATAAGCAATAAGTTCAAAATGTGTTCAATAAATTTTTGATTTTAAATACTTGATTTTAATCTAAATTTAATTTTTAGTCTAACTTAAGTATGAAAATTGCAAGGGACGTTTGTTGAATATTTATTATTAAAAGAAGCTAACTGTTGCAAATGAAAAAATTTAATTTTATTTCTTCGGTTTAAAAAGTAAATTGGAAGTCATGAGCATTTGAAATTATGAGTTTTAACAAGTTTTGATAAAAACAATTTTCTCATTGCAGGCAACTATTTTAGAAATTGGAATATAAAAGCAAATTATCGCAGCAACCCATATGAATGTTAATTTGTTAAGTTTTGTCTCTCAATACTCAAAAAAATGAACAAAATTATTACGTGATTGTAAATTTAAAGATGCTTTAATTGCTAAATATTTAATATTTCTTGAGTTTAATCAATAAAAAAAAGAAAGATTTGACATCACATAAATGCAAATGGTTATTGAAAAATTCTTTTCATTATTTAGAAGCGATAAAATTTGAAAAGAAGTTAACAAAGCAAATACTATGTACACATGAATGATTCAATTCAATTTCAATGATGAATGTGTTCAAACAAATGAAATGAATTCAAAAGACTATTTTGACGAGAAAATTTCTAATAATGAGAAAAAACAAAGATGAACAGAGGGAGCAAACAACTATAAATTCGTATTGACAGAGAAAAGAGAAAAATTATCATTTGGTAGCATTTGTCATTTTAATAAATTTTTACAAAATCTTAAATTCAATAGTTAATTTAAATACAAAATCAAATTTTTGATATTTTCATTTTAAATTGATTAAAATTAATTAAAAATGATAACGTGAGAAATCAAAGTTTGATTAATTTTCATGGCTTATTATCGAAAAATTTTCAAGCGAGTAAAGTTAAAACCAAAGAAGGAACAATTTTTTCTTCAAATTTCCGCTAATTTTAACCATTTTCTGTGTATAATTTAGGTGAAAATATTGATAAGCATTTATGAAATTTCTTTTTCAGCTTCAGCACAAAACGAATGCTATTCACGTTTGAAAAGAACAGATAAACTGTATGTCAAAAATACTTTATGTCGAAGACGATGATATTCAAACCGTTTGAAACAAAACTGAATTGGACAGGCATTGCGAGTAATTTTAAAACATTTCTTTAGATAATTTTATTTCTGTCACTTCAATTTTAAAGCAATCAAAAAACTAATTCAATTTTATTAAATTAATCGAATAATTAAAATTTCAAAGAATGAATTTGAAAAGTAATCGTAATTTAAGCTTTCAAACTAGAATAGAAAATAAAGAGTAGAACCCAGAAAGAATTTAATTTAAATCGCGAAGATTTAAAGTTCTTTAGAAGCAATTCCTAGAATCTAATCTTGAATCAAACAAATACATTCACACAATTTTACGCTCGCAGTCGATTTCACAAACAAAAATTCAACCGCAGATCAAATTACGCATAACTCGAGTGTGCTTCAGTTTTCATTAAATATTTAAATGCTTAAAATCGAAAGGCGATGAGATATGTAAATCAGTGAGTGGTTCAAACACAGGCGATTACATCGTGCATATTGCTAAAATGTTTGTCGCTGACATTCAAGATTTAGCTTGTACAAATCACAGAACGAGTGAGCTTTGTAAAGCAAATGAGCAATTTGTCAAAATAATGAACCAATTCGAAGAGAGTTTTTCGCAAATGAAACCTCCAACGTACAGTGTTCTCTTACCATTGATCAATGCGATGAAAATACTACCAAACAGTTAGTCAGTTTAGTCTTAATTCGCTTGAGGTACTTATAAATCATAAAAAAATTTTTCCATGAAGGCTGAGAAGATCAGCGCCCGATCGTGAAAAATTTCTCTCAGCGTGAAACATTTCGCTCAAGATGAGAAAAAAATTTTTTCAACGCCGTTTTGCACTGTTTATCGATTCAAAATTAATTCATTGAAAAAACATTTCGATGGTGTTATTAAGCTGGCGGAACTCAAATAAAAACAGCTCACTTGTTTACCAAAGAGATTAATGAAAAATGTGTTCTTCACGGTTTCGCCGTATTAAAATTTACTTACTTTGTCGAGTATCATTTTTTTTATTCACTTTAATATTCTACTCTTGCTCGAAAAGCTATCACACAAATTTTTTTTCTTTTCAATCCTCGTAAATTCAGCTTATTAAAGTCTAGCGAGAAGATAAAAATAAATTTTCAAAATTATTTTTTTTTCTTTTTCAAAAAAAGGAAGTGAAACTTCATGCGTTTAGTTGCCGTAATAAAAGTTTTCAAAAAAATTTTTTCGAAATAAAAATGAAATGAAAATATTTATTCTTGCTTAGATGAATGAGTCGACTTTTTTTCACTGTTCTAGCACGAATTCGAGTGTTTTTCGCATCATTCAAAAGGCGATTTTTTGGAAAGGTAATAATTTAGACGAAAAAATGATTTTCGCTAAAAATGTTGCTTTTGTTCGATCTCAAAATTTTCGCTCTCCGAAACACTATTAGACTTCGTTCATTCATTTTGATAACATTTTAATTCATTGACAGTAATAATAAAGTTGATCGCTAATTAAAGTGGCCTCTCTCGCTTCGAGCTTATTAAGGGTGAAAATTGTATTCACATTAATAAATAATTATACGAAAGAAAAATAGTGAAAATAAAATATGATCGCATCATTTCTCATCCGTCAAAAACATGTGATTTCCGCAACTTAAATGCTACTTTAAAAAAAAATTGCGAAATTAAAAAAAGTTTTGAAGCAAAATATTTATGATGAAAAAAAACGAATGACAACTTTTACGGTAAACTATGAGAACGAATGATGACAGCACAGTATTCAAAAGATAAAATTAACAATTCAAATAAAAATTTTTTTGCATTTTTTCTTCATTTTGCGAATAAAAACGCGCAAAAATTATGATTTACGATGTAATGTTGAAAATTTCGCACACACAAAGAATGCGAAAAGAAAACATCACACGTATGCAGGTAAGTCATAATAGTGAAAAAAAGTTTTGTATGAAAAGAAAGCGAGGCATACATTTGATAGATTAGAGAAGACGGAGTGTAATCCGCTTTTATTTTTGTTTAAAAAGAGAAAAAAAATTGACAATTTTCAATACTAACGAGAGATGTGCTCGAATGATAGCGAATCGAATATCTTTTCGAGCAAATATAACTCGCAAAACTCAAATAATGTGAATAAGCATTGATAAACTTCGAAAATACTTTTTTAAAAAGCCGAAAGTTACGAACAAGAAGCCGAAAGTGATTTTCTGAAAACATGTTTTAGGAGTTTAGGAGACGGAAAAGAGAGAATTGAATACACACAGAGAGAGAGAGAAAGAGAGATGAAAAAAAAGCAAACGAATGAGAAATGAGAAAACGAAGGTAAAGTGAAGAATGAATGTGCTAAACGCTTGTGTTTTGAGTAATATTATTTCTTTACCTGCATTTTCGATGCATACGCAATGCTTCTCTGAGACCTGATTTCGTTCGAAAGACTCGTTTTCCTTCTTTTTTCTGTTCGCCTTTTAAAAATGAACGGCACTCAAAATGAAGGTGAGTGTTGTTGCCGCTCACAACAACAACATCGCAACACCGCGAAAACACTCCAAATTTGGCGATCTGTTCATTAGTCGAGCGATGTATGTGCGTGTGTGTATGTGTGTGTGTATGTCGAAAGCGAATAAAACTTTCTTGTCACTTGAATCTTACTTTCTTTTTTTTTATTTCACTTTGAATAAAGCGAGTGACGAAACTGAGTGCGAATAGCGTTTTTCGTTTGTTCAATTTCATCGACAAAACAGCGTTTTCATTTCCGAAAAGTTTGTGAGCAAGATTTACTTGACACACATTTCATTCTTTACTTCGCTCGACTATTGCCTGTGCTCAGAAAAAAATCGAATCGGTGAAGAAAATAAAATCGATTTACGCCGGTGTTAAAAAGTGAAATTTAAAAAACTTTCGAAAAGAAAAAAAACTTGAAAATTTGTGATCTCTTATTTCAAATGTGAAGTGTTTTTGGAAAGAAGTGAACAAAAACTAATGACGCGAAAATTGAAAAAATTTTTGATCATTTTGGACAACGAGAATTTACTGTACTTTCCAGGCTCATTTTTAACTGGAAAAGTTTTACTCGAATTAGACGAAGAAACACCTGCTATCGGTACGTATTATCGCACGATAGCAAAAGACTTTTGGCTCGCTATTGATTGTTCTATGTTTTCGCTTCGCAGGTCTTTACTTTCACATTATCGGCGAGGGGGTCGTTCGGCTGCAGGATAGAAAACGACTGCAGCATAATGATCGCGAAAATTATATCGATTTTCGAATGAGGCTTTTAGGTGACGGCGGAACCAAAAGCGGTGCGTTCATTTTTTTCGGTTTCATTTCTTTCAATTCAACTCGCTTCATTTCGTTCTTTTCTTTTCGTTAAGTAATTACGACCGAAAAACTTTTTTGAACAAAGTTCGCTCACGGTGTGTGTTTGGTATCACTTTGCTCAAATTTTATTTTTAAAAACACGAAACATAATTTTTATCGCAAGCATTCTCGCTTAAAGCTTTTTTAAAACTCGCACAAAGCGCAGCTAAGCCTTTCGAATGCATTTTCACACATCACTTAGCGATGAGTTTACAATGAAATATTTTTAAAACAATGAAAATATTTTTTTCTTTAATTAAATTCATGCAAAAAAATTGAATCGAGAGAAAGAATTTTAATGAAATGTCAATCGTTCGCATTGAATTCGTTACTTCTTTTCATTGACAGTTTGAAATTGAAATTTGTTTACGCGTTTTTAATTTCAATAAAAGTCGCAAAGCTAAAACAAAACAAAAAAATTTCCTCATTTCATCCGCATAGCTCATTGAAAAAGCAACGCGAAGCGCTCGATGAACTTCACGAGTGGCGCATCTTTTATTCAAAAAAGAAAGTTCGTTTAAGCGTGTGATTTAAATTTAAACTCATTTCCAAGTTTAAATTTAACACTGTTCACTAACTTTTGCTCATACATTTTGATATTTGAAACAAACAAAATAAAAAGAAGGATTAAAATTGAAAATTTGAATCGTAAATTCGAAATGTCCACAGTTTGCGGACACAAAAGCAGCATTTTTCATTTACATAATTTGTATTAATGATTTCGCTTGTTTTCGCATTGAAATGCTCACTCTTTTTTAATCTTTTAATTAAATTTGCTAAAGCAAAAAGCGCTTGTGTAAATAACTCTTTTCGTATAGCTTTTATTCAAATCAAAATATTTTCTTTGTGGCGAAAAGATAGCAAATAATTTTAGTAAAGGCATAAAAATTTAAATGAATATTTTGGATGAGCTAAAATGGCGTAACAAAGTGAGAGTGAGAGTGAGAGTGAGAGAGAGAGAGAGAGAGAGAGCAAAGCAAATGACTGCGGTGAAAGTGAGAAAAATGATTTGACGTGTTTATCTCGATTCGGAGAGCGAAAATTTATTTGTTACAAAACATTATTAATTATTTAGTGAAATAGTCTCGACAAAGCAATTTCAAGTGTCAAATACGAGAAAATAACTTGGCGAACAAATTGTGAAGCCGTTTAAACACAGCGATTTCGCTAAATTCGAGCTTCTTGAGCTTCCCTAAACAGTTCGCATCGCGAAAAGAAAACATTCGAGAAAAGTGCTCAAATTAATTGCGATTAAATTAGTTCTTTGCACTCAGTTGTCAGCTTTTTGAAGTTGATTTTCTCTCTCTCTCTCTCTCTCTCTCTCTCTCTCTCTCTCTCTTGCTTTTTATTAAAGTACCATNTCTCTCTCTCTCTCTCTCTCTCTCTCTCTCTCTCTCTCTCTCTCTTGCTTTTTATTAAAGTACCATCCGTTTTTTTAAAAAACAATTTTCTTGTCTGGAATGCTGTATGATTTCATTTTTTGAGCGCATAATTTTCGAAAAAAAAAACTTTTTCAGAAGTTAACTGTTTTTGACTTTCTCAAAGTTCATGTTTACGTTTAAATTTTATTTTCTATTTGCATTTCTAAATACACAAGTTTGATATTCAAAGCGAATTCATTTCTTTATAATTTATATATGAGAACAAATTCAAAAACTTTCGATTTGCTTTTTTAAGCCGTAAATCAAATATCAATTTCGCGTTTGTGGGTAGCGAAAACAAAAAAGCGAGTGGATCAAAAACGAAAGCAGATGTAAGTGAAAACATCACTAGACGAAAAGTATCAGCGAATTGAAGCGGTTTTCGTTTCATTTCCAGCCAGTCGCAGCCTTAAGAGCTTCAGATTAAGTTCGAAGCGCTTGATAATAGTCGAGCTTAAAAGCATCTGAAATCCGGCTTTTTTCGTGCGGCCAAACTAATCTTTTCTGAGCGATTTCTTTCTTTTTTTAACGAATTCGTACTTTTGCTGCGTTCGTTTACTATCATTTCCATTCAAAGCATGTATTTTAAATGAAAAACAAAGCATATTGATGTAGTCACAAACATAAAAATTCTGTTCGTGCATCGCATCGATGCTGTAAAAGTGAATGCAAATTGATTGATACTTTGTTTTTAAAATTCACAGAGGCTGGAAGCACCATCAATGGAAGTACTGTCGGCGGTCGAATATTATTACTTTCGCCTGGAATACACACGTTTCCATTTAAACTCGGTCTTCCACTCGGCCTGCCATCCACTTTCTTAGGCAAACATGGCTGGATACAGTATTACTGCAAAGCTTTGCTTCGAGAGCCGAATGGTGTTGTGCATAAAAATCATCAAGTGTTCATTGTTATGAATCCGATCGATTTAAACCTCGAACCAAGCCTTTTAATGGTAATGTTAATTAATAGTTTAATGCGAGGCGAATATTATTTTGAGGCGCGATTCAAACGAATATAGCGAACGCGAGTAACATTAAACAAAAAGGTAGAGCAACAAAAAATTTTCGCTTCAAAATAATGATCGAGTTTGAAGTTCACGGATAAATGCGTGGGTCAACGTAATCCGAGCCTTTCTCTTTTAATTTAGAAAGCAAATGATTGTCTCCGAATGTTACCATTGAATCAATTCTCTTTTATGAATTCTCACATTAAAAAAATTTCATTTTCAGCGTTCACATTCTCAAATTACAATGCAGCACGACGTAACGAATTTTTAATTAAAACAAAACAAAAAATAATCAACATTAAATTTAAAATGCTTTTAATAAAAACGAATTCTAATTGATGCTTAATATTTTTATAAATCATTGACAAATAAATTAAAAGAGCGTGAAAATTAAATCAAAATTTTAAAATATTGTTTAATGAAAATGTTTATTGTCTAATTACGAATAGTTTAGCATTTAAATGTAATTATAGATTAATTCGGTTAACCAATATAAAATCTAACAAGTGCGATAATTAAGAAATATTTAATTTATCCACTTTTAGTAATACATTGAAAGTAGTTCAAAAAAATAATTTAGCTTAAAATTTTCACATAAGAAATTAGTTATTTTTATCCACATTGTTTATAGCTGTACTTAATTATTTCCACTCTACTAAATTTAAAAATGTATTACATAATCACGAAACTAGTTAGATATTAAAGACCAAGTTCAGTTTCGTACAAAATTTGTACAAAATCTTTTTCCATGTGTTCATATTAATTTTCACTTGAAAAATCTAAACTTTATTCTATTTTAATTCAAATATTCTTTGTCATTGTGTAATAAATTTTTTTCTTCATGTTCTCGTTATCATTTTTTTAGCAACCATTTCATTGCGAAATACAGGAAAAAGTCGGAATCAGATGTATAAACAGAGGCGTTGTGAATTGCAGGGTTCGACTCGATCGCGGCGGCTATGTTCCCGGTGAAAGCATCAAAATATACGCTTACATTGAAAATGGAAGCAGGGCAACAATTCAAAAATCAAAAGCTGTGTTAACCGAGGTAAGCTATCTTAATTCTTACAATTTTCCAGTTATAAAAGAGTTTCATTGTTCTTTGACACTACCAAACGAATATTAAGCCAAATTTAAATTTCAGATTGAATAATTTTTTTTTCGCTTTAATCTTTAAGCTTTAAGCAGCTAAATGAAGTTTATCAAATCAGTTAGAAAGCTATTGCGAAATACTCTTGACTCAACTAAAATATTTTTACCTTTCAAAGTAGCAAAAACAATTATTTAAGAAAATAGACTCTAGCAATTTAAATGCTTTTTTATATAACATTTAGAAATTAGAGTTCATATTTTAAAACAATTTTTTTAATGTAAAATATTGAGAAAGTTGAAACTTTTCTCATTATTTATAAAATACAAAGCTGGCGTGAAATTGACTTATTAACAAAGTGACAGCAAAAAGGGTTTAAAGTGTAAAATTAATTACCAGTCTTTTTCTTATGATATAATTCATTTCGATTAGAAAGTAGGAAAACAATAAAAGAACTCGTCAACCTAACAGTCGAGCGATTAACTTTTTTTATTGCTTCTTGTTGAGGTTTTAACTGTATCATAGTGAGAAAGTGATCTTAAAAAACGCATTTACAATGTTGTACTCTATCACCAAGTTTTTTCTATTCTCTTTTCACAGACAATACAATATACAGTGAAAAGCAAACTAATCAAGTCAGAAATTAAAGAACTTGCGTCAATTGAAAGAGGCAAAATTCCGGCTAAAGCGGCTGATCAATGGAGAGGCGAACTATTGTATATACCACCGATTCCACCGACAAATTTGCGTGGTTGTCATTTGATAAGAGTTCAGTATGACGTATATGTAAGTATACTTGAAAAGAGTTCTTCAAAATACGATCATTGTGATCATTTTCATAGCAAGTACCCGCATATTTAGAATCTATTTCATAATCATTTGTTTACAATTTAAAAAAAAATTGAAATAACATTTCGTTTAGCTTTATCAAACATTCAAGTTCTGAATCTTTTACGAGTACCCTGACATTATTAAATTGCTACTTAAACTTTGCTTCGGTCATTGTCAGCCAAGAGGTGAATTAAGCAAATTACCTTCATTTAAGTTATAAAAAATTTTTACGTTCGCTTCAATTTTTGTTTTATTGAACGATTGCAGAATTGAATTGCATTTTAGTTTTTCACACGAGTGAGAAAAAAACTTCTTAAATAAAAACACATTAATAATCTCATTTCAGTTTTTTTATAATTTGATAGTGAGTAAAGTGTGTTGAACTAACGGCAAACGTAGCAGCAGGTGGCGAGAGGTTAGATTTGTAGGAACAACAAAGAATATTGTCATTGTTCGAAGCAATCATACCGTTAAAATGTAGATTAAGACATTTGAAATACAATATGTGCCCACGCTTTTCAAGCTAAAAGCTTCACTCGCTTAGAATTTTATAGTCGAATTTTTAAAACAACTTGCGTACTTAACCTGAACTTTTTAAACATAAGCGCTGAAAGCAATGCAAGATTTTTTTATGAGTATAACCCAAAAAAATTTTATTTTATCGATTCATGCATTTAGGTATTTTGCAGATATTTATAAAGAGCATTTAACCCGAGATTTACATCTTGTGAATGTGCTTAAAAAGTTAACGACTGCATTTAAACTTTTATTTTATTCACTAATTTTCACAAATTTCGATCATTTCATCTCTCTAGTTTGTCGTGTTAGTGAAAGGAAATAAACGCATACGTTTGCAATTACCGATTATGATGGCGAATTATCCGATTCGTAATAAAGATGGTACACTTCAAAAGCGAAAAGGCACTCATTATCCGGAAACTTTGCCGATAAACAGAGCTTGGATCGACGCCGATTCATCAGTCAAAAAGTGATGCTCTTCAATTTGAATTTTTGTTTCAATTTCGTTTTGCCAAAAAAAAATTCTTTTAATATTTGCAATTCAATAATCAAAATAAAAATGCTTCGAAAGCATTGCAATAAAAGATTAATTCAAAAAATTTATTATTATTTTTCTGGCTTAATCGTTACGCATTCGATAAAAATACATCGCAAGATTAATCTCACTCGTACTATAAACGTATAAACTAACTTAATGAATGCTTGCAATTAAGTTGAATTAACTTTTTTTTCGCAGAATTAAGATGAAAAAAAATATAAACATCGATTCGAGTAGGTATAGCGCATTCAGAGTAGAAACAGTAGAATGCTTTCTATATGATTTCATTATGTGTTTATCGTGCGTAACATTGTGAACACTTTGTGCACAAAAATTTCGTAATATGCCGAAAATAATAAAAGTAATTTCGCGAACGTCACCAATGAGCAAATAATAGCTTTCACGCGAATTGACACGAGCCATGGGTGGATAAAAATTCGAAGAATTGCGCGGCTAATTAATTTAAATCTCTCGAACCGAAATAGCGCAACTCACTCATTTGGTGTCGCATGAAAGAAAGAAAGAAAAAAAAAATTCAATTTCATTTGAACAAGAATTGATCTAAATGGGTTCGGTTAATTCAATGTGACATTGAAATATAAGCGCTTTGGTTGCGCGAACACGCTTAGTTAATTTAACATTTGCTCTTTAACCAATTAACAGTTTCTTCACTTATTAAATTAATGTTATTTTATGCTTATCTTCGATGTCTGGTTAATTTGGCTCATGCGAACTTTTACACCCACATACGACTCAAAACTGGGATGGCAATTTTATATTAAATAAAAATAAAATAAATAAAAATTTAATTAAAACACACAAAATGCATATAAATGAGTCCATTAACTCTTAATGAACGCCATTAAATTCTTATTTTAATGATAGCTTGAATTTAAGATTTCGAAAAAAATTTTTAAGGCGTTTTTTGACTACGACTTAATTTATTCGTTCATCAATAATTAATCAAAAAATTTAATGAAGTGCAAGATTCTTTCTCCATCATGCAGAATTTTTCAATTTCGCTTGTGTTCTTTTTGTTTTAGGATTTGAAAAATTTTCTACTATGCAAATGAGCTTTTTCGCTATCGATCTTTTTAATTTCAATTTATGAGAAAACGCAGAAAAGTAAGTAAATTGAATTAAACTATAATGAAAATTTATTGTTCATATGAAAAATAATATTTCACAAGAAGGTTAAACTTTCACCTTTTGTTTACAATTTTTTGCTTTAAAAATTCAAATTCATCTTATCAAAAAATTTTTTATTTGTAAGCTTTGTTTAAAAAATTCTTTCTCAATAAACATATTAATTTAGAAAATTACTGACAACATAAAATATTTCACAATCATTGGTTAAATTGTTTTACGATGTAGGCGAAAGCAATCGTAAACATTCATTAAAATTTGATTTTGTTGAAAATGGAAAAAATGACAAAGCGATATTGGCATGAATTCTCTTATGATATCTCCATTTTTTATATTCATATCACGTCAATTTAAATACAAACTGTAGTTATATTGTGAATAGAGTTTCAGTAAAACAAAAAAAAAATGAAAATTTATCCAACTGCTTGACAGATGTAAAAAAGGTTATTTTACTGTTTATATTCATATGTAAATTGTGTTCTTGAATAATTTGAAAGAAATTCTGAGAACCGAAAAAGTGATTTTGAAAAAATATTTTGCGTGTTCAAAATTTGGTATCGATCTACTATGGATCCTATTAAACAATGTTTCTTAGGTTTAAGAAAGTTTTAAAAAATGCTTTTTGTTTAAACTAAAACTTTAGAATTTTGTTGATTCTAATGAGAAAAGTTAATATGACGTACGTCTAACATTTAATCCTATTAACTTGAAACTCCACGTGTCTAAAATGAAATTAAATTTTTCTTTTCAAGCAAATACGCTATCACTTTTCAATATTTTAAATATCGATTTTTGCGATTTTCAAAACAAAAAAAAAATTAAATGATGACTTCAAGAATTACATAAAGAAAAGCAACAGTTACACATGTAATCTTAAAAATATTTTCAAAAATTTAAAAAAATGTGTATTAAAAATAATTTTAAAATACGTCTGACTAGAAATGAATAAAATGAATATTTTTTATAATTTTCACATTTCCTCTTGATTTTTGAATTTTTCACCTGTTTTCATGACCTGCAGTCGAAATATAGGTGAGAAAACCGATTGCGCGAAGGAAAAGAGCTCGATACTCTTGTCCCGGAAGGTTCCCATAGCGACCGAAGCAACTGAAACTTTTCAATGAACGGTTATGAGTCTATGCTCAGAACTCTGCTTACACACTTCAAGTAACAATCCACAAGACTGTGTATCAATATTCGCTTTCTAACCGCCGTGTGTAAAAGTATATAAGCTCAGTTTTTCATCGCAGTATTTACTCTCTTCTCAAACTTCGCTTCGAGTGCTTCTATACATTCGGTCGCTTAGCTTCTTCACGCTTTGATTTCATCCGCAACTAAGTTCTCATCGCGAAAAGTGTCAATAACTTTGCATTCGAAACGAAAATAGGTCATTACCCAGGATCCAGGTACGAAAGTGCTTTCGATCAATATGTTCATATTGAATCACATCTGAATGCTTTTTTATTTTATTTGCTCCGCATATTTATTTATTGTTTAATTTTGCATTTGTAAGAGACTTTAGAATGCTTAAAAAATTTTTTAATTTGTATTGGCTTATGTTGTTTATTCGCCGATCAAATGAATGCTGTTTCTCACATTTTTATCGATTTTATTTTTTCTTATTAAATTCAAATCATTTTGTATTGTTATCTATAACAAATGCATTGATCTAACTTTCAAATATTATTTTAAATAAATATTTGCAATTGATTCAAATTTTATATTCATCATTCAATGTGTTGATTAATTTTCTTATGTTTAGAAAAAAACGCGTCGTAAAAAAAGTTTTTTCATTTGCAGAAAAGACACTTGTTCAAAGCAAACAATGAAATTAAGAGAAACGCATAAAGTTGTTGTGATGGGTGCCGGTGGAGTTGGAAAAACATCGCTTGTAGTTCAGTTTATGGAAGGAGTTTTCACCACTCAATACAGACCAACAGTAGAAGACTATTATAGACACACAATTCAACTTCCAGGTAGGTTTTTATTGTGAATTTTTATTTTTCTTGCTCGCCGATTGATTTCTAAAATGATTGCTTAAACTAATCAAATCACGAATTATTCATATTTGTTTATTTTTAAAATCATTAATTTTCATTTAAAAAGTAAGAACTTTTACACTATTGCAAATGAGCATACGTATAAACTGAATTTAATTTTAATTTTAAAAAACATATTAAGGATTATAATTTATATTAAATACTAAATAAATGATATTGATTTTTCAGTATAAAAATAAAATTAAGATTTATCCTGATGGTTTGCAACCTAAACACTATTTTTAGCCTAATGCTTTAGTGCAAATTTATCTCTCTTGATTTATTTTACGAGAAAGTAAAATGGTTTCGAAATAATAAATTGAGCAGATAGTGAAAATTGCTTTCTATTCAAGTGAAAGAAGATGTTTCTAGGATCTAAAATTTGTTTTTCTTTTTTCCTTTACAGATAACACAGTACACACAGTTGAAATATTGGACACCGCTGGAACTCACTATTTTCCAGCGATGCGAGAGTTAAGCATTCGTAATGGAGGCGGTTTTGTGCTGGTGTTCTCACTCGACAGTTTACAATCATTCCATGAGATGGTTTCACTCTGGCAAACTGTCACTAACATTAGAGGTAAACGAAGCGTTTTTTATTTGAATTTCATTGCTGAGATGAGTTAAGCATTCATCGATTCATTAAAATTTTTCGACATATTTGAAAATTGCTTCAGATTATATTTTCAAAACTTTGCTTTAAAGCATTCAACTTCTTTTTAATTTGATTTTAATTTCGTTTCGAAAACTATGAAAAGTTTCATTGTTTTAGGCTTTAATTTTAAAGCTTTTGTTTGCTTTTTAATTTATTCGCTTATTGATTTTCTTCTTTATTGAAATGAATAAATGAAACGAATGGCTACTATGAGTAAAAGAGCACCTCTATAATGCACTCGCACAAGGCATAAGCTAATTTAAGTTTCTACTTGATTTTAGCGTTGGATCAATGAAACCAATTAAATTGTTGGTTTTAAACTTTAGATTCAAACAATTTTGTAAAAATCAATTTTAGCATAATTAACGTTAAGAATATTTACTTCGAACACTGCTTTGCAAATGAGATAAATTTTTTGAAAAAAAGGATTAAAGTTTTCTTTAGATAAAAATAAATTTAAAAAAACTCAAATATTCAAAACGTGTCACATTAAGCAAACTCTGAAAAATTAGCAGCGAAAAAATTAGATTAAAATTTTAAAAATTGCTTTTGATGATTCTTACGCCTTTTTCAAATTCTAAAATATTCATACTTATTCATACTTTAGTTGAAGTGAATTTCAAATATTTGCGTTTAAAAATTTATATCAAAACCGTAATTTCACAGTTTTCATATTTCAAATTTTTGACGCATTTTCTTAGAAAAATAATATTTTCACGATTTTGTTTCACAATCTTGACAAATATTTCGTAATCTTAAAGAAAACAAAGACTAAATAACTTTTCGATTGCTTTTCATCTTTTTGGTTTTAAATCTTTTTGTGTTTAAAAAGCAAAATTTTTGGTTTGAAGTCTTTAGTGTTTGAAGCAGTGATTGAAAATTGAAATATCGATTGAAAAATTTTAAGTAAATTTCGATAATTAATTTAAATCGATAGTGCAAATAAGTCTGAAAAGAATTGTAAAAGCTGCAAATCAAATCACTGCATAATCCTTTTTTTCTACGTCAAAGGTCCGAATGTACCGATTGTGATCGTTGGCAACAAATGCGATCTTACCGATTGTAGACAAGTATCGACAAAAACAATAAACGAGACACGAGAAGAGCTTCTCAACAATTGTCCATACTTTGAAACGAGTGCCAAACAGAATTTGAATGTCATTAATTTGTTCGTTGAATTGTTACAAAGAGCTCGTCAGCAAACGGGAACACCGAATTTAAGCAAAAATCGACGTCTAGCGGCTCGATTGAGCTCGTTTTCCGGTTCGTTGCCGAACATAACGCTGTTTCGTCGGAAATCGTCGACTTCGCCCACTTCGAAATCATCGGACAATGGTATGATTCGCATTTTTAATCAACTGTCGCTCGAAAATTGATCGCGCAGACATCAGAAGACAAGCAGCAAAGTTTGTGACATTTATTTCCTGCGAATGAGCCAGAAAATTAATCTTTGCTGGTGAAGGATTAAAAAAACATGAGTTTCTATATGTTAAGCTAATTCTTTTACATTTGTTGTATGTAATCGATTCGTTTTATTCTGTTTTATGTGAAAAAAAACGAATATTCGTGTAAAACTTTCATTCTTTGTTATACATGCATACGTATAATACGTTTTAACTCTTATCGTGTTCAATAAATTTGTCGATTAATATTTCATCTTTTACTTGAATAAAACAAGAGAAAATTAAATTAGAAAAGAAAAACAGCTGTTGTATATTTAAAAATAATTTTTCATCGAAAGACAACCATTTTGATGAGAACTTAAAGTAATAAAAAGACTAAATTCGAGCGAAATTCGGAAACAGAATTTCGGATTCACGTCTTCCGCGAAATAATCGAGAATATATAAAAATTTTTATTTGTGTAGGTTTTCGGCAAGAAATCGATTGAATATTTAGTAACTCAATTGAAGATTAACTGAAAACATTGTAATTGCCTTTTTAAAATCGGCTTACTTTTGAAAAAGAATAAGCGGATGTTTGCATGGCGATAAAAGTTTCGCCAATAGCTAGCGTAAATCGTTTAGGTGGTTTTTTTCTTTTTAAGCAATAAATTGAGTGTTCACCAAAGAAATCGCCGGAGTGGTTGAGCTGATTCAAACAAAGGAAGCCGCACTTTAGCGAAAGAAAATCTTTGTTTTGAAGCGATACTCTTACTTCTGAGGAAAGAATTCACCGTAGCTCTCAAAGTAAATGCATGTAGATTCTTTAAGCTAATGGTCAAGATGATGATGATGGTTATGATGGTGATTATGATGGTACAACATGATGAAAACACGATTGCATTATACGGATGAGTAAATGCTTTTCCTTCCTCTATTTAAGGTTTATAAGGATGAATAACATTTAATATATTCGGAAGAAGCTGAGCAAGCGAAACATCGATTGGACTTAACCTTCGAATTTCAACTGAAAACAGACAGCGTGGGCTGCGGCTGATATTTTATTTCTAAAGTTTATGCATCTAAGGCTTATCAACACACACACACATACACACACACGCAAAGTACATTTTTAATTTATAAAGCGCTCAAAGCAGAATCGCTTCTGCTAATCGAAAGTATGAAATTTAATCTTTTCAAATAAAAGATAATTTTATTATTTATTTGTTAAATTACAGACTTTATTTTTAATATTTTAAAGTTAAATTGATATAATATGAGAAGGAATAGGAAGCGGATTTTGTTTGGTTTTAAATGCTCAAAATATGGATGTCGTGTGTGGTAAAAAAAAATAGAAAATGTGTGGTACAAATGTGTGGTTAGGTTAGGTTAGATGGGTTAAAATTTTACAAAAAGCTATTAAAAATTGACAAAATAACATTTTTCTAGGTTTTCTTCTCGGAATCTTTGTCGATTATAACAAAGATTTGCTTTATATTTTGAAAAAGATCTCTCAACATCACCTGATGCTAAAGGGAGAAAAAGTAATTTCATTTCAAAATCAAAATAAGATCAACTTTTTTGCTCCAAAAATAATTTTATTTCAAAATTTTTCTAGGCTGAGTCAGTGAGTTTTTTCAAAGCCTAACCACTTATTTTTTTCACTGGATTCATTAAAAATAGAGTTTGTTTGGCTAACACAAAATCCGCTAGCTAAATGTCAGCAATTAGAGCGCATCCAGAACATGTCAAAATTTTAGTAATTAATCGAATCCGAGTAATTAATCCCCTTCAGCTTTTTCGTTTGCATTTTATAAAGCAATAAATTTATTTTATAATACTCGAAAATCTCTCTAGCAGTGAAGCAGAGAGGTACAATGACTTTCACGAAGACTTATTAATGAGATTGTTGGATTGCAGAAATTTAGGCATAATAGTAAACTCTCTCGTAGACTTATTAATCTTCTTGCAGCACTAAGGTTTTCAAGACTTTTAATGATGGAGTAAGCGATGTAAGACTTCAATTTGATACGAATATCGATCAGTTCTTCAAAAATACTCATTCTAAACCTTTGCTCTATATTTAAGCTTTTGTTTTTAGAAACCAAGCTTTTAAGACTTTGTTGACAAGTGACATTGTTAATTTAATTAAATCAATTAAATTTGGATTAAAATCTAAATCGTGAGATTCTTTTTTTGTTTAATCTTCTTTTTAGAAATTTCGAGATGTCTGAATTGAGCTTCTCTTTAATCTTTTGTTTTTCAATTTTTTTGTTCGGATTTGAAATGATTCAAGATTAAATACAATTATTGGTAAAAAAGATCGTCTCTTAAATATTGCTGAAGTGAGATAAATTTTTTTAAAAATTCTTTTCAAAGAACTCATCAATTTTGCTTTAAACTAAATCTATAAAATTTAAAATAAAATTTTTGATATGCTCTCGTAAAGTTTGAATTTTATTTTATTGTTGATCTTCGTTTCTCGAAACTTTTTGAACAAAGTAAAATATTAATTTCGCAAAAACATTTTATCCCAAACTCAAAGTTTATTTATGTTATTTGGTTAAAATTCAGTTTAATATCTATTTTAATATTATTAGTAAATAAATTGTCTCTCATAGTTTTTTCAATTAATAATAGAAGATAAAAGAATTAAAATGAAGAGCTTCCTTCCCTCAATGATGATTAACCTAAAAGTAGACATTTTTTAGACTTTTTTACAAAAAAAGTTTCAGTAGAGGTTTTCAGTAGTAAGTCATGATTTATTAAAAAGCTTCAAGAGTAAATATACATTTGCAATGAGTCAAGCTTCAATAGATATTCAATATCTCTTTGAAGTTTTGAGTTAAAATTCGTAAACGAAAGTAAAAGCTTAACTTTTTTTGTATTCAAAAGGTTTTTCAAATTTGTTTTCCTCCGAAAATTTGTATCAGTTTGAAATCGACTTGGTGCGAACGAGAACTCTAATAAGCATACTCGGAAAATAAATCAGAAGAATGGAAATCAACATTTGAATGAATTTACTTCGAAAGGGCCTATCAAACAATGCCTAAAGTATTAGATAAGCTCTTTCGGAGTAAATTCATTCAATTGTCTTCAAATGCTCATGCTCTTTAACATATTATACACTTTCGAGAAAACAATAATCATTCTTTGTTTGCAAACATTGCACACATAGAGAGTAAATTTAGCGATGGGAGTAATTCATTTTACACGAATAAAGCGCAAACTTTGCCTTTATATGGATGTTTAAACAAACAAGCACAAATATTAAAGGTCTGAATACACGTTATTTTCTTTACTCAATTTTTTTTCTTCATACTTTTTTATCATTTCTGTAGAAACTTTTTTCACTGTATGATATTCAGCCCAAATTCTAGCCCTCGATATCTCGGGTATACGCTGATGCGCCCTGAACATCCTAATTAGTACTTAAAGAATTTAAAAAAAAAAATCTAAAAATTTAAATCATTAGCGTTGATAATGCTAAAATTCGTAAAATACCTAATACAAAAAGTTATTAATCATCAGAATACATTAAATATGAATTAGTTATGAGCGAACTTTACTTTTGGGTTCAATTAACATTTAAAATATTCATTTTATAAAAGCATTAAAGTTCATCGATACTTTCATAAGTTTAATCTTCTTGTCAATGTTTATAAAGTAAACAATTGAATGAAAAGTAAGGAAAAAGCTTCGTTTAGCAAAAATACTTTTCCAAAATGTCAAGATAGTGTTTAGGTTTTATGTGTGTGCAAGAAGTTTTTTAAAAAAATTGTAAAGGTAGAACTTGTTAGCTCTCGATTTTAAGCATTAACATTGCAAATTCGATCATCGCTCTGTGAATAAAGAATAAAAGCGAAAGCAAAGAGTAAAATTCTTGCAGAAAATTTGACTTTCTAAAAAAATGCAAATTTGTGCACCTCTATTTGTTTACTTTTGCATATCTTTTATGTTAATTAGTTAAACTTTGGGAAGAAAAATAAAATAAATCAACGTCATATAGACTTAATTTAACAAAAAAAATTCTCAAAGACGAAATAAGGTTTAAAATCATTGAAAAATCTTTATATACAATGAGATACGATCTAACTGGATATAAACTAAACTAAAATATAAACAATTATTTGCAGCTATTTCCTTAATTTTCTGAATCTTCCTCGTCATTTAAGACTTTTGTTCGACGTTTTGTTCTTTCTTGTTTCTTTCTTTTAATATGTTTTTCCAAAAAGTTATTTAATTTCTCTCCGTTTACTTAAGAGATCCGAATGTTTGAGATGATAAATGCTTCAACCACATCATGATAAAACTATTCGTCTTCAGACTTATCATTATCGCGCAAAAGAATAGTTAGCAATCATCTTCTGACTTCCACCTGTTTTCTTGTTATCTTCATGAGTCTTCGAATTCAATTGGATTTGCTTTTTTAACGTGTCATCATCGTTTCTTATGTTAAAGTTGATTTTTTTTCTTATGTGTTTTGCAAAAGATGCAGCCGAAAGCATCTAAATCGAAATCTTCATCCTTTTTTACCACTTCTATCTTTTTTAAATTATTTTATTTTAAATTAATTATAAACATATCGTTTGAAAAATCATATGATTTCAGTTGGTTTTGAAAAATTAAGCGCTGATCAATGAAATTTTGGTCATTTCGGCGAATAAATGTTGTTTGATTGAAAAATTTTTGGCATAATAGTGCTAGACAAGACTTTAATGTTAACTCAAATTTCGATGACTCCAAAAAACACACCTTCAATATAATAAACGAGTAATGGAATTCCTTTTTTGAGAGAGAAGCGAATACAACAAAAATAAATTGAGTTTCAATCAACTCCATTACGTGGAAAAAAATTGTTCTGTTATATTTCGATTAAGCGAACAATTTGAGCAAAATGTGTAGCATCATCAATTTAATCAGGGGATTTGTACAACTTATAACTTACTTATTACACGTAAAATATTGCAACATCGTTTGAAATTCGTGAAATTCAGGAGATTACGCTTTTCGCTGTAATGTACTAGCGATTTAAAATAAAACATCGATTGTTAGCTTAATTGCAAAGCAACCTTAACTAAACGCTTAATTCATCGTGTGCTTTGCAGTTAAACTTACTTTTCGATAATCGAAACATTTTATTTTGAATCTGTAGTACATTACAAAGCGTAATCTGCATTTCTCGAAAAGTCGAAATTGATGAGACTTTCTTTGCATTAAATAAAAAATTGTACTAAAATAGGATTTTTACGTGGTGCAAGTTTTCAGAAACGACAAAAATAAAAAATGAATTACACGCAAAAAATGAATCCATCGTTCATTAATCACGGAATTTTTGTTTTTCTATTGATGATTGTTCATTTCGCGAATCTTTTTTTATTCTTTGCCTTTACGAAATCGTAAATCCTATACTAGTTAAGGGCATTATTAAAATGAAAATGTGAATTATGAATTTATAAATTGAAACTTAAAATATTGATAAATTACTAATTCATAAATTTTCAATAGAATAATTGTTTTTGAAATTTAATTCGCATTTCTCATATTCGCAGTGAAGTATCATTTTCGTTGTTATTACTTTTTGTGTCGAGACGCAGTAACTGGACACTAAATTGAATTTTTCTTATTACTAATGTTTCATTCATTTTTGAAGTTGTAAAGAATTCATTTATTTAGAAGATCAATTGATGAAGATTATAAAAAGTAATATTTTACGTCTCTCGAGTATAATTTAGGTTTTTCTCATGAACATCAATTGTTTCTTTCGATTTTGACTTCTTTTGAAAAATAATCTAATTCAAATTTGAATTTAAAAATATAAAATTTGATAATTTTTATCATTTTTGATTTGATAAGTGTTTTCAAAACTTTGACAGAAAACTTTGTTGCCTTTGTTTTAGTTCTGTAAAAAAATTCTTCATAATGGTGAGCTACAGTTTGATGAAAATTAATTTTTTAATCTGTTTTAACAAAGTTAAATTCTGATAAATTCTTTTTTTTTTCTTTGTATAGCCCAATGCATTCACTTATGTGGTTTTGAAGTTAATTTTTGGTTTCTAAAAACTAAATTTAAGCTAAAAAACATTGCAAAATTCAATAGACGTGCATTCGATAATTAATTTCTTAAATTCAATTTCAAATATTGATACGCCATTACAAAATATTAAAGTTAAAATATTCTTAAATCTCAATTTTCTATGCTGATCTTGAAAAAATTCAATGAACCTTTTGTTTTCCAGCTAAAGCCGTTTGACATTTTTGTCTTTTATTGGTTCTTCTTTTACGAAACAAAAGGCGCAAATGTGACTTCTAACAGATGGACGCGTTATTAAAATTCTTTTAGTAGTTGCACATTCTTTTTGAAACAACTTCTTCACTCTCAAACAAAGATGTCTTTGTTTCTCTTCATTCGTGTGAAACAACTTTTATAAATAGAAAGAATTATTCTTCATTATTTATTACTCATTATTTATTATACTATTTATTATTCTTTCTTATTGGAAAGAAAACTTCTCAAATTTCTCGTTCTAATCAGCATTGAATGAAATCAAATAACAGATATGACCTTAAAAAGGGTATAGACCTTTGTAAAAATCCATTTTAGTCGCTTAATTAGAATACTTGCTCTTTCACAATTAGTGAGCTTATCATTTTTATTTTTGTGAAAGTAGTTTCGATTTTTATTCTTCCATAAATAACTGTGTAATCAACTCCTAATCGTTCTCGATTGTGTTCGATTATAAAGTCTGAGCGCTTAATTCATGAAGCAACAATCACTATAAGCGCATCGCACAAACTAACATTTGATAGCAGCCTTTAACTTTTCGATCATGTTTACTTTCTTTCTATTTTTGATTCGCTTTTGCTTTGTTTGCTACAAGTTACCATTGTTAAACATTTTGTGTTTCTCTACTAGGAGGCGTTTTTATGGTTGATCATTTGCAACTTAAGAATATTTTATCGTTTATATAATTTTAACTCTCGAATCATTAGTTAAGCTGTCAAATTAATGTGAATACTTAGAAAAATTAATTCTCAAGAGATTCACATAAAAATTTATGCGAAAATATTTAAACATTGCTAATTGTTAAGTTAACTTCTGAATTGTTGCTAGCTTGGAAAAAAGAATTTTGTCAGTTTTTAAATTATTTTACAAAATTTGGTATTAAGCTCAATTATAAAATAAGGTAACGAACCTTTTTAAACATCTGTCATCTTATTAAAGCTAAAAATTTAATATTTTTTAAAAATTTCATCAAATTTTATATTTACGCTCTCGCTATGATATTTCAAAATAAAAAATTATTTCACCGGTGATACTTATGAATTGCAAACTTTATACATCGAAAATCTAGTTAAAATGTTTTACCACAAATACGCAAATTTAATTAAATATTCTACCCACAAATAAGTTTGAAAATCGATTACGCGATATTCTGTAATAAAGCTGAAGTGTTTTTTAATAATTCATTTGCTTTCATTTTTTGTATCATTTTCACGATAATTAAAATAAAATTGAATTACCATATTCAATATTGAAAAGCCCACTTCCATAGAGTTATCTAAATAGTGGCGTAAATGCCGAAAGGTCAAAAAAGTTTGCTTCTGGGCGATACAAAATAAAACAATAGATTTAAATTTATTAAATTATTTTCGTGAGCTCAGGTTTCAGATCAAAGAACAAAATTTCATAGCGATTAAAAACGTTTGAATTTTTAAAATTCATCATATGAGTTGGAAAGAAACATAAGCGTTCATTTTCCATTTCTATTCCTCAATATTTTTTTTATTTCTAGCCAACGCAAAATTTTTCTTTCTAGCAACGTGCGAGAATATGTTTGTGTAGAGAAACCTTTCATATTTTAATTAAAACTCTTGACGCAAAAAAAGCATCGCAAAAATCAATTCAAATGATTGTTTTTCCTTTAATTATTAAAACGATTTATTTCAAATTCTAAATTTTCACATTTTGGAAATCATTTTCATTTTTATCGAGATTTTTACTTTTTTCTATGAATGAACAAGTAAACGCTTTAAGTTTGATCACGAAAATCATCGTTTGTAATTTTGTAATTTTAAATAGTTTTATAATAATTTTTTTATAATTTTGTTTGGCTTATTTGTGTAAAATTGAATTCACATTTCTCATTTTAATGCCTTGCTTGATTAATTGATTCTGTTAATCCTTCCTAAAAAACAGTTTTTATCATTTGAAAAAAAATTTAATTAAATATATAAAATACGAATAAAAAGATTGAAAAGAATTGCCGTTTTAATTTTAGTTTAATTTAATTTATTTTTGTAATTTAATTATCTCTTTGACAAAGATTCGAATACTGTAATTTAATATCTTGAAGCGAGATTGAATTAATTTTTGTACGTATTAAAAAATGGCAAAAAATCCGCTTATCAAACGCCTTTGAGAGAAATTCTTTTGTGATAGCTTAGCAAAAGAACATATTTTTTGTTTTATAGTTTTGAGTTATTTTCTAAGTAAAAGTTAAAAGTTAAATGTTATTTTCTAGCATGTCAGCTCGAATATTCTTTCAGAGTTTTGAAAAATTAACATTTAACTTATGAGTAGAATTTAAAAAATATTCGATTATTTGCGAATTTATTAACAAAATTAATCGATTTTATTCATTACTTCAGTACATAATTCTTCCTATTCAGTGAGATTTACATTGAAATAAAAATTTTGAAAATGTAATCAGAAAATGTTTTAGTAATTAGTCTTTTTCTATTAATTTAATATTTGTTCGATATTCGGTTACAGCTTTATATTGAAAAAATAAACTCTTCTATAAAAATTTAAAAACAAAAGTTGATCACTTACACAATGGCTGCGTTGAAAATACTTTAATTTTGACAACGTTTCGCCCAC
>NCKU01001033.1:0-29878 GCA_003675995.1 Dinothrombium tinctorium | reverse complement strand
TGTTAGAATTTAAATGAATGCGATTGTTTGGCGAATGCAATCGTTCATTATTAAATAGCGAATGCGATTGCAGTCGCGAAACAATCGCAATCGCATTTTTAGTCGCACAACACTAACAAGTAAGGATAAACGTAAAAAACTTATTTTTGATTAACATTCAATAAATTTCTAGCCGTTTCAAATTCAAAATATTTTCTTTTTTGCTTCCACCTTAATATAAATTTATAATTAGTTGATTATCAATGCAATTATTATGATGAGAAAAGTGTAAAACTAAAGCATAATATGCCCCTATCGTTTTAATAGGCTGCTTAAGATTAAATCAATGTGACGAACACGGAAGAAATGATAACTTGATCTACTTTCTGCTTTTTTATGTGTCAATATTTAATCAAAATGCATTAAATTATATGTAACAGCATATTTAATTTTTCAATTTTGTTTTGTTTTTTAATGAGCATGGTGCACTTTCATCCTATAAGAATGTTCTCATGTAATTGTTTTCTAAAAAATAAGAATTTGGATGAAAAAGAAAGCTTGATATTTAAGTATTGAGCAGAATGCTTAAAAACTTTTAACAATAGAAAGACTAAGTTTTTGTCAAAATTGATTTTCAATTTTGAAATCGTTCGAGACATTCTCTTCTTTCAAACTCGCCTACTGCTCGTTATTTTTCAAAATGGGCTAAATTTTAAATAAATTTAGATAAAAAATAAATATTTGCTATGTTTTTTTACTTTACAGTTATTGCATTTTTTTGCAATAATTTATATCAAATATAGCGGTTTTATATGGATGAGATAGCAAGGCATTCTGACAGGGAAAGTACAAGAAGATATGCTTTTCAATGTTTTGTTTTTATTCACACACTTGTGAACTCATTTTGAGTAGTAATACAAGTTTAACACACTTAGCAAGCTGTAAAAGAGTGAATTAGAAATAAAAAAGAACTAAAGTAGTGATCAAACTTACCAAATGTATTTATTTACTGAAAATTGAAATACATAATGTGAAGTGATTTTCATGAATTCATTATACGATTTAAGAAGATAAACAACTAGTAATATCTCCTTAATAGTCTGGTTGTATTTTTAAAAAGCAGGAACTATAATGGAGATGTCATTTTTGGTTATTTGTTTCATTTTTGGATGAAATAAAATCTGATTTCATTTCGAGCATTATAAACAAAATCTTTGTAAATTCCTTTGATGCTTAATCGATTTGTAAAAATTACTTGAAATTTATTATTATTTATTATTATTATTATTTTTCCTATCTAACGTCTTAAACTCGTAACACATTCACTTCCTTTCCTAATTTGTATTATGGTTTTTTATATTAAATAAATATACAAATTTTTAAAATAATTCATTACAATTAAATTAAGTTAAATAGAAAATTTAAAAAGTGGATTAATTTTTTCAATGTTATATTTTCAGAAGTAATATTTTTAATTTTGTATTTAAATGAGTTTAATTTTTTAATATTTTAAAATATAAAATTTGTAAATTATTTAACATATATAAGCGATACAAGTAAGTTAAGGGACGCTATTTTAAACTTTTACTTAGAAGAAACTATTTTAAACTTTGGAATAGGAGAAACAAGAGTAGGCGAAACAAAGGAGAGCCTTTTTCGATTTGCCTACTTAAAAAGCTTTTGCTTCTTAACTATTCTTATCCAAAGATTATTTCTGTAAAGCGCATTAAATACTTTTGATGTCTGTTTTGAAGATATTGCAAGTCCGGAGAAATCTTTTTTTAGCAGCTCACAAAGTAAATCACACTCATGAAAAAATTAAATAAATGTTAGAAATTCATGATTCTTGAAAAGTGGGACTTCCCTGGACATTTCTTTCACTATTGCGACATTATTTTGAAACGAGCTGATGTGTTTTAAAAAGAAAGTGAAGATGAAAAATAAAAACATAAAATTAATAATTTTACTTCAAAATAATGTTTCACTAAGGGTTAACAGCAAAAATTTCATTTAGTGTACACTAAAATCACGAGAGGCTCCTTTTTACAAATCAATCAAAAGTACATAAATAAGCAATTTTTCAAAAGTTGAAAAGGTTGAAATCTCTTTCTCAATTCTTGCTTGACTTGATATGCTCAATTGAAAAGCTTAATTGAGTAAGAGAATCGATCATGTTTACCATGCATAATCTATTTTATCTTATTTGTGCACTTATCAAGATAAAATTCAAAATAGTTTTAGAGCGAATTCGAGAGGCAAATGAAAAAGGAAATGAATGCCGCTAAATAATAGAAAAGTGATTGGAATAAAGTTGCGCGTGAAAAACATTTGAAAAACTGTGTTTCGGCAGCAAAAAGAGAGAGAAAGAAGGTTAATTTGTAAGGCAGAGTGAATTCAACGATTGGTTCAAACGAATAAATTGCTATTGAGTGCGGCTGCAAACAAGTCGAGGTGCAGTGCATAAACGTGGCGGTATTTGACAAATATTCTGTTTTTATTGGAACTGGTTTGCTTTTACTATTTGAAAAGGGCAGCTGTTCGCGATTCAAAGCAGTTCGGTTTTTCAAAACACAATACAGTGAACGTTAAATGAAATTATCACTTCACTCCCTATCAAGCTTTGCTCTTTTACGTAACCATTTATGCATATTAAAAATTTAAATTTCACTATCGCTTTTTAATTTTGTGCTCTAAAAGATGACGAAAAAGCAAAGTTTCGATGTTGTTTGTGAAATCAAGAAAAATGAGATCAAATCGAAAGAAGAAACGCGGGAAAAGAATAACGGACTAAAAGGCGATTATATGAACCTCTTTCTACTTTTAGTTCTTTACTTTATGCAAGGAATACCGCTTGGAATAAATGACGTGATTCCGCTGATTTTGGTCAACAAAGGTGTCACTTACGATAAGCAAGCGCTGTTCAGCTTTTCGCAGTGGCCTTTTTCGCTGAAACTTCTTTGGGCACCTATTGTGGACTCGATTTATGCAAAACGATTTGGCCGACGTAAATCGTGGTTCGTGCCTGTTCAATATGGAATCGCGTTTTTCCTTATTTTATTGGCGCTTACCAGCCAGCATTTGCTAGGAGAAGTCGATCACATTGATGCAGCGAAAAACTCTTCACCGAAAATGATACTTTTGACAGTCGCATTCTTTATGCTCGTTTTTTTAACCGCAACGCAAGATATCGCAGTTGACGGCTGGGCATTGACCTTATTGTCAAAGAACAATGTCCATTACGCTCCTAGCTGCAATTCAGTAGGACAAACTGTTGGCTCACTTTTCGGAAGCACAGTGTTCCTTGCTCTCGAATCGGCTGATTTTTGCAATAAATGGCTTCGGAAAACCAAATCGGACGAAGGAATTGTTACGTTCGAAGGTTATTTACTCTTTTGGGGAATAGTGTGCCTTATTGTGACCACCTGCATTTGGATGTTTAAACGAGAAAGAGATGAAATCACCGAAAATGGTGAAACCAAATTAAGTGTGATCGAAACTTATCAAATGTTATGGCGCATACTTTCATTGCCCACCGTGCGGTGGTTTGCCGTCATATTGCTCACCAACAAAATTGCTACTTCGGCTGCTGATTCAGTCACATCATTAAAACTGGTAGAATATGGATTAAAGCGTGAGAACATCGGCATTCTGCGTCTGCCATTGATTCCTCTTCAACTTATTCTTCCATGGATTGTGACCCGATTTACTACAAAAAGACCGATGAAATCATTTTATTATATGTATCCATTTCGTTTAATAGTTATTTTTATCACTGCCGGATTTGTCTGGTGGACAAGTATGGCGAAAAACGCTGATGGATCATTTGATGTCGAATATTACATTGCTTTAGTCTTTGGCTTTGCAATTGTAATGATATCAGGATATTGTACGGGTATGGCTCTATGGGCATTTATGGCACAAGTTTCCGATCCTCTGATCGGCGGAACTTATATGACATTGTTGACAACATTATCTAATCTTGGGGGCAGCTGGACATCAACTATAGCTCTTTATTTCGTTAAAGTGCTAACATTTCGTTGGTGTCCCAGCGATGGCTATTTTTGTAGCAAAGAGACACAGTTAACAATCAATCAATTCAATCAATCAATAGCATCAATTAATTCAACTGCCTTAAACCAAACCGAATTCAACGAAACAATCACTAACCATTTCAATTCAACAATTTCGTTTTTAAAAGAAAATCAAATAATAGACGGTTACTACGTTGAAATCGTGATTTGTTTCATAATAGGTGTTATTTGGATGAAACTAATTTATTCGACTATCAAATGGCTGCAATCAGAGCCAAGAACAAGTTGGCGATGTAAATAAACTCATTTGTAAAATGATCATTAGATATCATCGAGCCAAAAAAATTCAAGCCTATTTTATCGACAAAGATCAAAAGTAGCAGAAAAATGTCCAATGAACAGAAAATCGAACTCTTTGGCTATCTTATTCTAACTTGAGATCTGAAATGTTTTTATTCAACATTTTAAGTTCGAATACTTTTTAATTCTCTTTTATTATGTCACTCTATTCGAAATCATTGATTTTTTTTGCGAAAGTTGTGTTCACATGTAATCATGCTCGAGAATAAAGTGTATAATTAGTTTTTATAACTTAACAGAGCTCCAAAGTAAAATGTATGTTGCGATAAGTAGTTTAAGAACAAAAACGAGCTTTTGATGATCGCTAGGTAATTGTAATTTGATTTAGTAGCATTAATTTTAATACGCTACTGGACATTGTATTCGTTCTTAAGATCGTTTTTAAATTTTAAAGATTTTTTCTGTGTAATTATAGAATGTAAAAAAGGAAGAGTTTTTAAACTGTTGACAATTTGTTATTCTAGTTCAGTGAAGTGAATCTATTTTTGAATCAATCTCAAATAAAAGCTTAAAACAAAATATTTACTTAAAAAAAAATTATTCAAATAGCGAAATTTGAAATACGAAACTTGTCAAACACTAGCAGCGAGATAAAAGCAAATGAGTAGAGTTTGAAAAAATATTTCCTGTGATAAGAAATCGAAACGCGTTCATCAGTATTTGTGAGTAAATTGAAAATAGAAATTTTAAATTAAAAAAAAAGAAGACAAATGTGAAAAAATTAGCGACAAATGTGTGTCACTTTTATTCGTAAAATGTTTTCAAAATCAACTGCAAAAACAAAACTCATTAAGCGGCTGCAATTGTTTTCATTGAATGACATAATTGAAAGAACGCATGTCATTGCGTAAATTGCGAAAGGAAATCATTTAAATGTCATTTGGCAATCGATTGAATTTCAATCGTTGAAAATGCGCTTTTCTTTTATTCGCAAAAGCGACACACATTTAGAACGAAAAAGAGAAGACAATGTTTTCGTGATTAAAACAAGTAAGATTAAAAAACAATTTGAATTGAAAATTTGAAATTATTTTTGAAAAAAAACTTCAACAAATTGATCAAGTGGTTTACACTCGAATGGGCTGCCATCTGTCGTCGAAAAACCATGAGTGAAACGTGTGAAATGAGCGGCGATCGGATGGCAAAAAACGATTCGAATTTTGTTTATTTGGATTTCAACGCGACGACACCATTAGAATTATCGGTCATCGACGCAATGACCGACGCTATGTCCCAATATTGGTTTAATCCGAGTTCGGGTTACGATTGTGGACAGCGCACGAAAGCGGTGCTCGACTCGTGTCGATACACAGTCGGTGAAATGATCAATTGCCGGTCGCCGCGCGAAGAGATAATATTCACTTCTGGAGGTACAGAAGCGAACAATTGGTTAATTCACAGTTTTATACGCGAGTTCGAGTCTATTCAATCTCTAAATGACTGCGGCAAAATTCCCCACGTAATTACTTCAAATGTGGAGCACGATTCGATTGCCACACCATTAAAGTGTCTTTCATCTCAGCAAAAGTTGGAAGTGACCTTTGTGCCTGTTTCACACGAAACGGGTTCAGTTGATCCTTATTCAGTAATTAAAGCGCTTAAAGCAAATACAGTATTAATTACTATCATGTTGGCTAATAACGAGACTGGTTTCATTCAAAATGTCTCTTTAATCAGCAGATTATTGCAGGAAATTAATGAAGAAAGAATGCATTTAAATCAGCCGCCTGTTTATTTGCATACCGATGCTGCACAAGCGATTGGTAAGATTGCGGTCGATGTTCAGCATTTAAATGTCGATTATCTCACAATCGTTGGACACAAATTTTATGCACCCCGTGTTGGAGCTCTTTACCATCGAAAAGGCTCGCCGTTGCACCCATTGTTTTACGGCGGGGGACAAGAATATGGTCTAAGACCTGGCACTGAAAATATCCTATGCATTGTTGGTTTGGCGGAAGCAGCTAAATTAGTGATAAAAAATTTGAATTTATATAATGCTCATTTTAAGAAGATAAGAAAATATTTGGAAAAGCAGTTAAAAACTGAATTTAATGATGAAGTAACTATAAATGGCGAAAGTGTCGAAGAAAGATTACCGAACACTGTAAGCGTCGCATTCAATGATACTCGGTTAAAAGGACCATTGGTGCTGAAATATGCACGAAGGGTAAGAGCGAGTGTGGGTGCAGCTTGTCATTCAAATGGTGATGAAGTGTCTTCTGTATTACTTGCATCTGGCGTTTCAAAGAAATTGGCATTGTGCACTTTGAGGTTGAGTGTGGGTCGTGAAACAAGTGAAAGTGATATTGACACTGTTATACTTGACTTACGCAATGCGGTCAATATGATAACTCAGAACCCGAAAAACTAGTCATTTATGCAACACTTAATTACTCGCCTGATTAAAGCAGATCTCTCTAGTTCTTGCTAAGTTCCTGTATCGTGTTCGTTCGCCTGACTTGTTTTATTGACTGACGAGGGTTAATTTTTTGACATTGAAAAACGTAGCTTTTTTTATAAACCATAAAAATGAAAATTCAAAGCAAAGGTGGAGGAAATAAATTGGTTTTTTACATTTACAGTGAATTTAATTTTACTCATAATTTTCAATTCATTTTACATTTCCACTTTCATAAAAAGAGTACTTTCTCACTCAAAACAGGGAAAGAGATCAAAAATAGGGCTGCTACATGCAAACCTTAGAACATTGGCGCTTCTTATATAGATTTATTTCTTTTCATAGTTTACAAACAATAAGCATCCTTTTACTCACATTTTAATGCAAAAGTTTTCCCTTTGATTTTCTTTATTCGAATAAAAGATAAAAATAAGGCTAAGGATTCATTCGTAAAGAATATCATATTTACTATTTTCATTTTCATCAAATGTAAACGTTGTTCGTCTTTTTAAACAACATTTCAAAACGAATTTCATTTGAATGGTGGAATTTAGTTTTTCATGCTATCGTGATTTTAAACCGATTACAAAAATTAGCTTTTTTAATTTTGCAAATATCTAGTATTTTAGTTTTGTTTCTTGCCTTCACATTTTTAAACAAAATGAAAATAAATGCAAAAAAGCAAAACTATACAAAGGATAAAAGCAATCACTTTTCTTTACTGACACTTTTCTTTCTCTCATATTTTTCATCTTTCGTCGTAATTACAAGAGTTAAATTTTTCGTCATGATTACATGATTAATACAATTAAAGTATAATTATTATTACACTTAGTATATCGTTGGTAATAAGCAAAAGGACTAACGAATGTATTTTTTGTTTTCGTTTGTTTAAATGGTAAAAATGATAAAATGATGAGAGGTGATCAACGAAAGTTACTTTTGTTGACAAATTAAGAGCAAATATCACAATACTAAGTTCATTTTTGTTTTCATTTTTAAAAAAGCATATCTAAACTCAGGCAAAGTGATTTTAAGGCAGCTGCAGGTAATTTTTTGGTAAATTTATCTCAACTGGTGGTTTCGAGCATTCCTGTGGAGTGTAATCTGAGTCCGAACAATATTTTTTTTTAATTTCTTTTTCTCTTGTTTCTCACTTTTGTTTACTTACAGTAAAACATACGTTTGTTTTGTTTATTTGTGCATAGGTCCGAACAGCGAAACAAGTGGTGTAAACATTCTTGTTGATGAGCGCCACTAAAATCTAGAGTAACACACACACATAGAGTAGCTGTTTACTTCTATTTAGTTAGAATAGTTCCATTCATCGTTTTGCTTTATAGTTTTCTTTGAACGGATGACAAGGGACACAAAATGTAAATGCTAAAACCCCTAACTATTTGATTTTAATCTTGTAAATAATCCGTATAATCGGAGCCGTCGTCAGAGTCGGAGAAAAAACCCATTTCGTGCATTCCAATCATGTCTTCCAAATCAAGTGTTACAAGAAATTGACGATCATCGCGTGCTTCTAAATAATTCCAAAGAAGCATGTCCTAAATGAATAGATATTTGTATGGATAAAGCAAAAAAGCAAATATGAATATTGAAAAGCTTACCCTAATTGTTTCAAGTTCTCCGTCTTGGGCTTGCCTTCGTCTCGCTCTAGGTGGTGGCATTTCTGCTTTTGTGCCATCGGGGTACGCGTGAAGATAGAAGCAGGCGCCGGCAAACGGACATTCACCATTGCCTTGCTTGAAATATTTACATGGTTTTTGTGCCAAATTTTTCTTGTAACTCTCTATTAATTTATTCTTTTCCTCGACCGTATCTATCCAATATTTGTTTGGAATCACAAAATCGGACGCTACTCTGCATTCGGGACACGCTCGAATCGTTTTGTTGTCAAATTGCTTAGTTTGTCGCCATTTCCGAATGCAACTCAAACAAAATATGTGTGAACATTTCTCGAGAATGCCAAACCTTCTCTCGCTCGGTGGCTCTTTCTCCATTATCACATCCATGCAAATACCGCAAGCCTTATCGATGCTACGTTTGATGGCAAAAGAAATTTCCATTTCTCTTTCGTGATCTCGTATGCAGTCCTGTAGAGTAAAGATGAAATTGAGAGTAAAATAATGAATCGGTTAAGTGAGCTTTGTGTTTTCGAAATTTGTATGTCCGCTTCAAAATGGAAATTTTTTGAAATAAATGTTACGCGAAACAGCAGCAAGAAAACAATAGCACTTTCGCAGCACCGTTAAAAGAATAGGTGTGTACGCTGATTATGGCACTCGTCTCGCCTGAAAGCTTAGTTTTTAAAACCGGCGTTTAAATGTTGTTTTTAAATGAGTACAAATAATAATAACAGGTAACTGTGTGCGTCTCACGAGCATCGTCACGTTTGAGAAAATAAGCTGCTGTGTATTAAATAAAATATGTTTTTAAGGGTGGTTGTTAGCAAAAAGTAGAAACCCATTGATCTTTTCAATAATAATAAACATTTTCTCGGAAGAATTTTACATGATTATTTCGTAAGACTGTTTTTGTTGAACAAAAATGAAACGATAATTAAAACACCCGTTGCTTCGCTGTGCATATTTTTAATCACTTAGAAAATAACTTTTCTTATGTTTTCATTACTTAACGACGAGTTTTGAAGTAAAATTACGACTATAAAACCGTGAATAATCGAAAACTTTTGTTTGATGATAGTTGAATTATTAAAATACTTAACATGATTCTATATTAAAAACACGAAAAGGAAATATTCGTAAAAGTAGGATATTTAACAAGTTAAAAATTCAAATAGAGGTCGGAATGCGATTACGGATTTCAACTTGGAGCAGGCAATGTTTGCTTTCTGCAAACAAAAATTGGCGATTAGGCAAATTAACCTTTTTCTTCGAAAATAGTCGAACAAAGGTACTATCATTTATCATTTTAACTCTAATGCATTTTTGCACTTGTGCCTGAATTTCCACTCACCTCTCGATGTTGCTTTCTCTGCTTTGAATCATACGGATGAAGACATAAACAATTACAAAGATCACACATTTCACCGTGCAAAAAACCGCAATCCTCGCCACGTATTTGAAAAACACACTCAGATGCAGTTATCGCATACGGACATAACGGAATTTCGGCCAAATTCTCATCGTCCTGTGGTATGATTTGTTGCGCTTCCTTCACAGTATCCGCATAAGATTTACACGTGGGCATTGCAGTAGTGGCGGTCTCTTCGACGTACTGATCGCAAATTACTCCGCTTTCTTTAGACGGCTGCCGTGTGGACACGGTTGTTTCATTGGTTATGGCGAATTCATCGGTATCAGGAAACGTATAAGATGCAGCTTCATTGTTGATCGTTGATGGAAAGTAGCAACTATACGTGGAATTAACATCTGTTTCTGCCTCTACAGCTGTTTCAGTGTAATGGGCGCTTGTTAAAGGTGTTCCAATGTGGTTTCCATCGATGATTTGTGGTGAATTATGAGTGTGACTAGGGTTCGGCGGTATAGATGAATGTGAATCGACGAAATTTGAATCGGAATTTGAGGTATTGGGAAACGCTATTTCATCAGCACTCATATGTATATACCTAAAGTCAAAGAACAATGAGATAAACACGGAGTATGTAATCGACTGTTGCGATAACCAAAAGAAAGAACGTAATTAAAAAATGTAAATTAGCGAATTTAAAAAGAAATTAAATTAAAAAACGGTGTCAAATGCAAGCGCCACGCCTCCGTTTACGCGAACATTGTTTTTTTTCAATACGACGGTAAACAGAGGCGAAGAAAGGCGAACAAACTTTGCAAAATCGAGGGCAACTGACCGACAATTTGCTCCGTAGGCGCAACTATTCGAAAGATTGTACCAACAAACATTGTCGGGAACGGGTATCGCTGTGCTTCGGTCGTGGTTGAATTCGCAATGATCGCGGTCGCGACAGAAGCCTTTGGAGATGAATCTACGGAGCAATGGGAGAAAGCGTGAGATGGATTGAAGACTGATGACTGTCGCCGCAATGTTTACCTGCAGTAGAGTAGCCGTTTGCTTCCGCTGCTTTCAGCCATTTTCTGATTGCTCGTCACTCACTCTTCGCTCAGTCTTCGCTCACTCTCCATTCAATCGCGGAGCTCGCGTCGCGCACACTGTCATTGGCTTTCATTGTTGGTGGGCGCGGCAACGAGAGGGGAGCGCGCTGCAATTGCGGCGCGCGGCGGCTGCGTGATGGCGCTCAGCTGTCCTTTCGATGTGAGCAGCGCTCACGTTTCGCAAAACACGGTAAACACACGTCATCTTTGCGAGTCGCGCTGTGCACACGTCTTCGCCCGTATTCAATGGACTCGAGGCACGCACCGACCGCATTCGCACTCTCTTCGTTCTCTTCACTTCTTTTGGCTTTTGCATTCGCATTCTGCTTTTCGACCGCTGATGTCGGAGCCACCGGTGAGGAACTCAATCTGCCCGGTCTCGATTCGGACGTCTTGCAACGCGCGCAAAAATCGGCCGATTTCGGTTTGACTAAATTGGGTGACTGTCAGGTGTGCCGTGCTTTGGTCAAATCCTTTGAAGTGGTAATCCAACCTTTTTGTATTTGCTTTTCAGCCTCTTCTCATTTCGTATTCATTTTAAATGCAGGGTTTGAAAGCGACCGAAAGAGGTAAATACGAGGGTGGCGATGCAAGTTGGGAAGAACGCAAACAAGGCTCGTATCTCGATTCGGACATTAGATTTATTGAAATTCAGGAACAACTTTGTAACGATTTGACGACCGGCAAAGATCAAGTAATCTATTGCCGATTTTCTTTACACTTTTATTGAATTCTGTTCTTGCTTTTAGTGCCACACTTTTTTTGAAAAGTGGGAAAATGAAATTGATACCTGGTGGGAGAAAGGTCGGAAAAAGGGCGATAAACTTTATGACTCTTTGTGCATTGACAGCAGCAAAGTTTGCTGTCCAAATGGTACCTTCGGTGCTACTTGCACTCCCTGTCCCGGTTATCCTGACAGCATTTGTTCAGGACGAGGCAAATGTAAAGGTGACGGTACTCGGAAGGGTTCGGGAGCTTGTAAATGCAACGACGGATATTTCGGTGAAATGTGCACCAAATGTGCAGCGGGATATTTCAAAGCGAACGAAGACGAAAAAACCAGAGTTCCCGAATGTCAAAAGTGTCATCCATCTTGTTTAAATCATTGCAGAGACAAAACACCGAAAGGTTGTGAAGTCTGTAAAGATGGATTCTTATGGGATAAAGATTACGGTTGCTTAGATATTGATGAATGTGTTGAACTCGGATACAACCCTTGCAAAAGAAACACTTTCTGCGTAAACACTGAAGGATCGTACGAGTGTTTCCGTAAGTTAATCACGAGTTTATTCTCTTGCCTGCCAAAACCGAAGAAATATTCCAGCGTTTTTCCTACTTGGCCATGGATCTCATATGATCAATGCTGCGATCGTTTTTGCAAACATAAAGATTATTTATTTAAACGAAACATGAAAAACACTAAAGATCTCTTGAAAAAGAGAAAATTTTGATATAAAGAGTTTGTAGATTTTTAATGTTTTAGTTTTCTTATTTAATTGTTTCAAATCATGTTTCTGCATTTTTGAAATAATCATTGCTTTAATTTGTATTTGTTGATAAAGCAAATATAGTTAGAGCATACTTATTTATTGAATGATATTCTCGTAGAATGTGATAAAGCGTGTGATGGCTGCAACGGAGACGGTCCTGACAATTGTAAAAAGTGTGCGGTTGGCTTTGTGAAAAAAGACAACATTTGTGTCAACGCTAAGAATGAAGAAAGAGCGAAGCAAATGGAGTTATCGCGATATGCAACCTATTTCGGTTTATGTGTATCAACTTGTATTATATTTCGTAAAAACATTTACGTTGCATCAGTTATCGGGCTTATTGTCGCACTTTACATCGCTGTTGCTGAGTACACAGTAAGAGGAGGAAGCGGCAGTAATAGCAACAATTTTTTCAGTGATCTATTCTCGAGTGAAATCGGCTAAATCGAATTTAAAAATCATTCATTTGTTTTTCAATTTCCTTTAATATTTATTATACATAAATGTGCGGTCAATTACCAAAGATCTACCTTTTATTTGCAAAAGACATTATCAAAATAAAGCCATCGATCTCAATAATCAAGGTAGATCTTTGTGTTATCAAACCGAGCAATTTTGTTTTATAAAGTTTTCGAAATAAGGCAGCTAATATGTCATAGCATCAAAAAAGTTTGTACGATGTAAAAAGTCAAAGATTCCGCTTTAATACAGTATTAAATTAGATTTAAGACTACGATTTATTGTATCAAAAATTTTTACTTAAAAATCATCGTATTATATCGATTAAAATAAGCTTAATGCCATTAATAAGTTTTCAATAGCTCGAAAAAATTGTTAAATTTCACATTGCAAGTATTAAGTGAAAAAAAATTAGAATCTGCTTTTACAAGTTAGTCATCAAATTTCAAAATTGAAAAATTCATTTGTGGCAAAAAGATTTTAAACAAAAACTAGTAATAATTATTGAAAATTTTATTTCAAAAAGGCTATCCAACAATATTGAACAATTATAAAGTATTGTCAGATAAACCCATTTGGAATAAAAATATTCAATTGCTCAAGTAAAGCTTGTTTGATCTTGATACCTACATTGAGGATCCTCAAATTTGGGATCAAAAAATTGTTAAATTTTGGGAATGAATCGAGTCAAAAATTTTAAAAAAATTATCCGATTTTACATTTTGTCAATTTTTCAGTTGAATCTGTTTTTAGAAGTTATTTCATAACATTTTAAAATTTCGACTTTTTATATCTGATTCCTTAAAGATAACTTTTTAACAATTGAATAGACTTATCAAGAAAGGATGAATCTAGCAATGTGTATTTGCATTGTAGGATAAACTCTATGAATAAATCTATTTGAATTCTAAAGCATCCATAACTGACTACTCAATTTTTAACGAAATTTAAACAATATCATAAAAGCTTTTTTAATCAACCAGATCAAATTTTCGAATAATATTTGTATAGTCTGGAAACTTGAAAACCAAAAGTTAGTTTCTTGTAAATATCTTTTGAACAAAGGAATAAAACCTAATTATTTAAACTAGAAACTTGTGTGGCATTTAATGAGATATTCATGGTAAAGTTTGTCCTATGTAAAAAATTACGAAATAGATCTCTAAGGTTGTTTAGGGCAGAGAGCTTAAATTCAATTCGAGATTAAGTGTTTGATAAAGAAATAATTAATTAGACAAAATTTAAAAAAGGTCATTAAAGCAGCGATTAGATTTAGACTTTTTCCTTTCCCATTTTCCAATTGAGGTGCAAATTTCTTTCTTTCTTTCTCACCAAAAAATTCTGAAAATAAAATTTTAAATTTTGAAATTCGAAAATTTGTTTTGTGCTAAAAACAAGAGACGCGCGAAATAAGAATAAAACCCCCGAGAAAGACACAAAGCGGCAAACGAAAAGGCGGGAAACGAAAGAAAGGCGATTTAAACTTTAAAAGAACGAAAGCGAAGCTTAGTTTTAGCAAACCGCTCTTAACGCGTTTCAGATTTCTCTGTTTTCATTGAAATGTCGTCCGACGACTCGTTAATTAATAGAATAATACATGGCGAACGCTCCCCGTCAAGCGAAGAGCAGTATTCGTCCGCACCGTCGTCACCCTTTAACCCATTCGCCGAACCCGAGGATGCTGTGCCCGAAGACGGTGACAATGTTCAAGTCGACGATTTAATGAGCGACGATAACGACGATACTGCAGCTGCGAACGCGGCCACCAACGGCACAGCCGATAATCGCAGTGCGCGACGACAGGGCGATCGCATCGGTTTGGATGGTGGAGACGAGGAAGAAGAGGAAGGCGAGGAGCTCTTCGGTCCCAATATGGAGGACGATTACAGACCTATTCCTGAATTGGATGTTTACGATAAGAAAGACCTCGACGACGCTGAATACTCGGATCTGTCGATCGGTGAACGAATTCAAGCAGAATTGGAATTGAAAGAACGTGACAAAAGAAGTGGTAATTTGCGAAGATTTATAGATTTTTCTGAGACCAGTTCTGAATATGATGAGATGAGAGCTGCACGTTCAAAGAAAAGACGTGTTATGGCAGAACGAATGGCAAAAGGAATATCGGTATGCTGTCTGGTTTTTTCTATGCAATCTTATTTATTATTCATAGGTTCAAGAAGACATTCCTGAGGAAGAATTGATCGAATCTATCGAAAACTTAGAAGATACGAGAGGTTTGACTGTTCGCGAGTGGGTGGTTCAAATAGGACCAAAGCGAGAAATATACAATCGATTTAAAAACTTTTTACGAACTTATGTCGATGAGAAGGGTAAAAACTTGTTTCGGGAGAAGATTCGCCAAATGTCAGAAGAGAATAAGCAAAGCTTTGAAGTAGATTTCAACATTTTAGCGACCGTCGAACAGGTACTCGCTTTCTTTCTCCCTGATGCACCTCTCGAAATGCTTGAGATATTCAACGAAGCAGCGAAAGAAGTTGTTTTATCCATGTTTCCAGCTTACGAACGAATTCATAAAGAAATATTCGTTCGCATAACAGACTTACCGCTTATTGAAGATATTCGTTCGCTCAGACAATTGCATTTAAATCAATTGATTAGAACACATGGAGTTGTAACAGCTACAACTTCAGTCCTTCCTCAGTTACGTGTTGTCAAATATGATTGCAACAAATGTAATTTTATTCTTGGTCCGTTCGTTCAAACTCAAGATCATGAAGTGAAACCCGGTTCGTGTCCTGAGTGTCAGAGTTCAGGACCTTTTTCCATTAATATGGAAGAAACCGTTTATCAAAATTATCAGCGTATTACATTACAAGAGTCGCCTTCAATGGTCTCTGCTGGGCGTATCCCCCGCTGCAAAGATGCAATTTTGCTCGGCGATCTTTGCGATTCATGTCATCCTGGTGATGAGATAGAATTAACTGGCATTTACACTAATTCATACGATGGCTCTCTAAATATCGCTAACGGTTTTCCTGTGTTTTCTACCGTTATCATAGCCAATCATATAAAAAACAACGAAGAAACGTTTGGTGTGCTAACAGATGAGGATATTAAACAAATCGTCAAATTATCAGAAGATATTCGAATAGCCGATCGTATAATAGCATCGATCGGTCCTTCTATTTACGGTCATAAAGATGTCAAGAGAGCCATTGCTCTCTCTTTATTTGGAGGTGTCCCTAAAGACCCTGGTCAAAAACATAGAGTAAGAGGTGATATAAATGTTTTGATTTGCGGCGACCCAGGAACAGCCAAGTCGCAATTTTTGAAGTACGTTCAGAAGTGTGCTCCCAGAGCTGTTTTTACTACTGGACAAGGCGCATCATCGGTTGGTTTGACTGCTTTTGTGAAAAAGAGTCCAGCAACTCATGAATGGACTTTAGAGGCTGGTGCACTTGTACTAGCCGACAAGGGTGTCTGCTTAATCGATGAGTTTGATAAGGTATGTTGATCTGGTTTCAAATAAAACTTAATTTTATTTTATTGTTCAGATGTCAGATAGAGATAGAACAAGCATTCATGAAGCTATGGAACAGCAGAGCATTTCGATTTCAAAAGCTGGTATTGTTTCCTCTCTTCAGGCTCGTTGCGCTGTAATTGCAGCTGCAAATCCAATCGGTGGTCGTTATGACGCTAGTTTAACATTTGCTGAAAACGTGGATTTAACTGAACCAATCATATCCCGTTTTGACATATTGTGTATCGTTAAAGACACTGTCGATCCTGTAGTGGATGAACTATTGGCGAAGTTCGTTGTTCGGAGTCATATGAAGCATCATCCGCAAATGAGCGAGCAAGAATTGCAAGTGTTGCGCGCGAATCGAAGTGAAGCGGAAGATGCGGACATTGAGTTAATACCGCAAGAAATGTTGAAAAAGTATGTTATGTACGCGAAAGAAAGAATTCACCCGAAGTTGAATTATATTGACAAGGAGAGAATAGCGAAACTTTACTCTGAACTTCGACGCGAATCGTTGATCACAGGATCGATACCAATAACAGTTCGTCACATCGAAAGCATAATACGCTGTGCAGAAGCACACGCAAGAATGCACTTACGAGATTACGTACTTCAAGAAGACGTAAATATGGCGATACGAGTGATACTCGAAAGTTTCATCGACACGCAAAAGTTTAGCGTTATGAAAACAATGCGATCGGTAAGATTTTTTTTCTTCAAGTCATTATATGTGTAGGTTTAGCTTTAGGAATATTCATTTCATAATTTCACTTCCAGACCTTTTCCCGATACTTGCAATACAATCGATCACCAACCGAAGTGCTGTTATTCGTTTTGAAGCAATTGATGCACGAACAATTGGGTTTGATTCGAAGCAAAGAGATGGATACTGATTTACTGTCGATCGAGATTTCTGAGAAAGAATTCATCGCTAAAGCGAAACAATTGGAGATTCATAATTTGACGCAGTTTTATCAGAGTACGATTTTCAAAGCAAATAATTATGTTTATGATTCAAAACGTAGAGTGATCATTCAAAAGTTGTGAATCGAAACACTTTTTTTTCATATTTCGGCACCTTTTTATCTCAACTTTTATCAGAAGCATTATTGATTTACATAATTTTTCATAATTTTATTGCGTGACAAGTTTCGCGTTAATTACAAAAAGCAAAACAATTTCGACGAAAAAAACAATTAAAGTGATACATATATCGCAAACTTTTTGCATAACGTGCATATCACTAACCCAAATGCTGATAACAAAGGCTCGGTAAAACGAATAATAAATGAGCAGAAATAACATATATTTCAAGAGTTTTGCGTCCTCTTTAAGCAATCCAACGATCACTGCCGCATTTGCCGAAAATGCGAATGTATCGAGAAATGTGAATACCATATCATTGAGATATATTGAGAGGCCTAAATTCAACAATGCGTAAACAACAATACTCGTTGCAATTACAGATAGAATAATTCTTAAACATTTCACGCTTTTCTCCATTGCAAAGAAAACCTTTGCCACAAAAATCAAAGGATAATCGAGTATTCGAAGAGTTAATGAGAGCGGAATATGAAGCTAAAACAGGGGACACGTGTACATCCTGAAAGTAAAAAATTTCCAGGCTTTTTTCTATTTTTCAAGCGATAAGTGATTGAAAAGATGGCCGATCATTGTTTCAAAAGTTTTATCATACTGATTTTGATGTGCGAAACTGTAGGTATCGCAATATTTGTGAGTGTTGCACACGATCGACTCGCTATATTAACCGCCGTCCGTGGTATTGTCAATTTGGTTGCATTAATTGCCGTAATTCACTCGTCGTTACCAATCATAAAACATTGTCGACGTGCATTCATCGCATTCATTATATATTTGTCGATATTGCTGCTAATTTATCTTTGGAAACCGACAACAACCGTAATTCCGTTGTATTACGCCGCGTTAGAAGTTAATATTTCCGTTATTTGTTACGTTGTAAATATAATTTGCTTAACTCTTTACGAGAAAGATTTAAGTTGAATGTTAGCTAACAAGCGCTTTTCGGCCACTGACTCTATTTTCTTTCCACTTGCGCTTTGTCGGAACAAATCGCATCCATGTAATCAATGAAGACCTTAATAAACAATGACTTAAACATTTTACTGCTTGTGCAGTGTAAATTCTTCTCTCACTCTTTCTCTTTCTCTTTGTGCAAATGAAGTCTGTACGCATTGTTTGCAGAGGTAGAATTATAAATACTTAAGAGAACTTTTTTGCTTAAAGAGCACACGAGTTTATTAAATGTTTAATGAGCGATAGAAGAATGGGCAATTGATTAACTGCAAAAGTAGCATTATAACTGTTGCCGTTGGCATCTTATCAAAATCGGGCGATGTACTCGAGTAGTGGACATTGAAAGCGAAATAATTGGACCTCTTTGAGGCATACACGAGTCGATCGATGCGAACAAATGAGAAGGTGAAATCGATTTTCTATGTCTGCCTTTACCAATTGTAAAAGTTCAAACAATTTCTGACAATTGCACTTCTTTGTTCTATTGCTTTGCCTTTGTTAACTTAATTATTTAAAATTAGAAAGTCTCAATTTTTGTCTTTCTAAATCAATGAATAAAACATTTAAATTAAACACTTTATTCAAGTAAAGCAAAATGATCGACACAGACAAGAGAACGCATTCATAGAGCAAATATTTAGTCTTTAGTCAATTGATGAACTGTTGGCTGCAATACTAAACATTTAATACTTCAAAACGAAAACTGTTTTCCTCCGCTTTGCTGGTGGTATGTTAGTGGATTTATCTGATGTCGAAATGAAAATCTTCGATTAAATGGACGTTAACTGTTAACGACGATAATCAAAAAGCATTGAATGAGGAAATGACAGCAATTAATGCGAATATTGACCAACGTTTAATGTCTTCGAGTCAGCGTTTTATTTCTCAAAACATGATTGGCGTTTTAAATCTGAATAGAGGCAATCACACAGAATGAATTCTTGGGAAAAAGGTGAAAACCAGTGACAACTTTGACAGTGACAAATATTGAAAACAAAATATAAAAAAGTTAATCGAAGTTAACTGCTAGAAAATGAGCCGCAATCATTTTCCCTTAATCAGATAATTTACTATAATTACAGTTATTTCCGCGATCAAATTTCATTGAGAAAGCGAGATACTACTGAATACGAATTTTTAAACCCCATTCTATCTTCCAAACTTTCGCGCAATCAAGGCGAAAAATTCTTAAACATGACAACTTCTAAATACATTCCTGCCATAAACAATGCTTGCCAAAAGTTTGCTCTTATAGAAAAAACAGCCATCAATATATGAAAAGTGCAAAATAATGTTTCCAATTCTAATTCGCAGTAGACTTTTCCCATCGTGTTTTTACAGTTCAACTTCAAACGTTGACAATTTGTGTGGCAAAGAAGAAATTGATTTTTTAAAAGTTGGACATTAAATAGTTTTAAAAAAATTCAAGAGTTACTCCGCAAAACAATACATCATATGAATGAATGAATTTAATCTTAGAAATCTTGGAATCTAACAAGGGACACTTTCAGTCTGAGAATGACCGATTTTAACCAAATTGTGAGCTCACACTTTTCACACGTAAAAGTGGATATTGTACGATTTTAAGCTGCAGTCCAGGGTGTGTGAATTAAAACGCAACAAATAAAAAACCGGCAAAAAACCGCCTAGGAGTTTAATGATAAAAGAGAATAAATAGAAACTTCTCTTTATGCTCAGAAAATCGGCAAATTGTATATTTCTACTTTTCAGTGTGTTATCGAGCTGATTTTCTTTACCGACACCGTAACCGCTGATGAATATTTTTATAATAAAGAGCAATTTCTTTAAAAAAGCTTCAATTTGGTGAAAAAAAATTATTTTTTTAAAACTTTTTCAATTAATGTACCACCATTTCACAATAAAATGTTTCGATTATCGAAAAGTAAGCTCAACTGCAAAGCATCAGGAATAATTGAGCGTCTCGTAAAAGTTGCTTTGCAGTTAAGCTCACTTTCGATAATCGAAACATTTTATTTTGAATCGGGAGTACTTTGACCGATATTAGGTGTTCATACTTCATTAACTATATGAAATAATGTTTCTTTATCAATTTTTTGAAATTAATAATAAATATTGTATCGATGCTCAAAAATCATATGAAAAAATTCAACCTTAAATGACAAATTACACAGTTTAGTTAAAGATTAAACATTATCGCTTTTAACGATAAAAATGATTAAGATTTTAGCATTTTCATTTTTTTCTGAGAGTGTAGAATCGCACTTTTAAATTTTTGTTCTTGTTTTACTAAATGAACTCACAACTGACTGTGAGATGCATTAAATAAGTTATTAAATATAATAAACGTTTGCATGGCTAGATATAATACGCCATATAATCAGCTTCTCTAGCCTTGATTTTTTTTCAACTTTTACTTCGCTAACCAAACACCTTTTCTCAATTACTGTTTGCCATTACGAAGAATACACAATTATCTTCTATTTTTAACAATATTCAATTTTCTGGTTTCAAAGTTTTCACACATCGAACGAATGGTTTACTCGATTGTCGATCATGTTGTTCCGTTGTTATTTTTGTAAACAACGGTATGCAAAATTGTGAGTAATAAATTGCTTTTCAGAATTGAGAACTCATGATTTGCATTTGTCAGCTGATACTCATTGCAATTCGCTTAAACATATTTAAATATTAGCTAATACTCATTGCAAACTGTTGTCACGTTGCCGTCACACACGCAATCGCTTTTCAATCAAGTGAAACTTGCGCCTGCTGTGAAAGTGTTTATTTATGCTAAACTTTGAGAGTTTTAATTTAATATATTCAAATAATTTACAGTAATTGTATTATTACATTTTTTATTTACCGCTTACTACTCAGAGCAAAAATGTCTTTTGTGTAAGTAGAGAAACTTTTTTCGTTCAGAATTCCTTCTCTAAGTATTTTGCTTTAGCATATCAGTTGTTTATTTTATGCTTTAGGTTATTTTTAACTTGACATATTTAGGAAATTCTTTGATTTTATTTTTTATTTTTTTATACCCAAGTTATTGCTCCAAATGTAAATTTATTTTCAGTAATGCAGAATATCGAGTTTTATATGCTTTTGTTAGAAATGGAAAACAAAAGTTTAACAACGCTTTAGACTTTAAATCGCTAAATTTATGACTAATAAATAATTTTCGAGTCAGAAAACGAAAACGCTAATTATTAAAGGCACGAGGCAACTGAGAATAATAAGGAAAGAGGTGTGTTTTGAGTGTTCGTCGAACTGTTTTAGCTTTCACAAATGAGGCAAACGCGTTTTTTCTAACTGGGACTTTTTGACTCTTGAATTGATTTCAATGATTTCAACTATGTTTTCATCTACTTCAAGATCACAATAACATATATCAAATGTTGACGAAAAGTTTTGTCTGAATTCAATGCTCTAAGCTTTGTTTCATCTTAAAACAACTTTTTTCTCTTTTTTGACTCTTAACTTGTTCACTGTGTTTATCATTTTAAAAAGAAGCTTGAAAAGTTTTTACGGAGAAGGATATTATCGCTCGACTGTTCTTCATACTTCACAGTAAAATAATTTTTTAAAGCGTTTTCACTTTATCGCAATTAGCCTCTTTAATTTCTTAAAAAAATAAGCATAGCCTAAAAACGATTCATTTAAGCTCTAGCTTACATGAATTCAAAAAACTTGCATTCGTTTTCTATTATCAAGTGATAATTTTGTAATTGATTGCTCCATCTTTTATTGTAAAACAAGCAACTTGTTTCATGAGAAAACACGAATCAAATTTTCGCTGTAAGTAATTAAGTTAAGAAAAAGTGAAAATGTGCGATTTCGACGTCATATTTAGCACTTATGTTTTTTGTAATATTTTGTATTAAGTGTTTCATAAACTAGGGACGAGAAGGGGAAAATTTTTAGACTTTAAACGATATAAATAGGGAAAAGAAGAAAAGCGATAATTTTGTTGATAAAATCTTTGTTTTTGAAAAAGTAATGAGTAAATATTGAAATAAAAAAAAATAATGAAATTTTAGGTCAGCGAAAAAAGTTCAGTGCAATGTGATCATTGGCTGTTATTTAAAAAAGTAATTCACTAGAGTAGAAAATAAGTGCTTCACTACTTCAAATTTATCTTTGTAAAATATGAGATTAGTAAAAATGTTCTTTTTTATCATTGAACACAATTTCGCTTTCTATTAAAGCTCCACATTTGAACATTTCATTTTCGCGAACCAAACTATTAGTGAGGTGAACTGCGAACATTTTTTTCATAAAACAATAATCAACTGTTTTCCTTGTTTCTCTTCTTCAACGCAAAGATCGAGCGAAATACGCGACTTTTAAAGTTTGATACAAGCAAAAAACATTAGACTAAAGTTAAAAAGAAAAAACTTGGCCGAGAAAAAGAAGAAGTTGATCGAAGTAGCAAAAGCCGGCGAACTGCTACTAAAATGGCTGTGAGAATAAAAAATTTAACATACTCTTATGGCAAAGGCTCGCGGAAAGTGGATGCATTGAAAAATATTAATCTCGAACTTGACAAGGGCAAAATGTAAGTTTTTTTTTACCTCGAGTCAAGAGCTTCGTTTTCAACATTTTTATTTTTTATAGTTCCGCTTTCATCGGACCAAGCGGCTGTGGCAAAACAACACTCGTTCAATGTTGTGTTGGTTATAAAGCTCCAAGATCAGGTAGCATTGAAGTGTTTGGAAAATTTCCGCGAACTAAAGATTGCGGTGTTCCTGGAGCCACGGTTGGATATATGCCTCAAGAAATGGCATTATATACAGATTTTACGATCAATGAAACATTTCTATTCTTTGGGCGCCTTTATGGAATGTCGATGAGCGCCATTAAGAAGCGTAGCGATGAATTACGACAATTTTTACAGTTGCCCAATGAGTTTAGGCTGATCGCAACTTTGAGCGGGGGCCAGCAGCGTCGAGTATCATTTGCAGTTGCTCTTCTTCACAAACCAAAGCTCCTGGTCGTGGACGAGCCAACAGTGGGCCTTGACCCCATAATGAGACACGCCATTTGGAATTATTTCTCGCTTTTAACCAAAGATGAAGGTCTGACGGTCATTATAACTACACATTACATTGAAGAAGCACGTTTAGCAGACATTGTTTGCTTAATACGAGAAGGCGAATTACTCGAAGCGAATAATCCGCAAATTTTAATGAAGAAATATCACGCATCAAGTTTGGAGAGTGTCTTTCTTAATTTGTGCTTATCGATTGATTCGAATCGAAATGGAATTGTCGAAACCGCTTTAAGCATTGATGAAATCAATGAAGTGAAGAAAAATTTCACAAAAAGATTTGAATCGCAGAGCAACGAAGCTACGTGTTCCTTGATTGATCATTCTGATTTAGGAATCAATGATCAAAAATCAAAAGTTGATGTAGCGATAGAAAAATCACAGAAATCAGATAAACACAGCTCGACATCATTAAAACGCATCCATGCGATGTGTTGTAAAAATATCGTTCGTTTACGACACAATGTAGCTGTACTTATATTTCAATTTCTAACGCCAGCAATTTGTATCATACTTTTCTGCACATGTTTCGGTCGAGATCCTCGTCATGTATCGGTTGCGGTACACACAGCAGATAATGGAAATCTTGGAGATTGGTTTCTGCAAGCGATTGATAACACTTCAATTAAACAAATGCATTTCAAGACTTTAGACGAGGCAATCAGCGAATTAAAAGCTGGAAATCAGTGGGCAGTAATTGAAATAGAAGAGGGATTTACAAGAGCAATTAAAGCGAGGTAACGGCAAATTTGCTTGCTCGCTTTTTCGCAATGATTATTATTTCGCCTCATTTTGAATTCGTTAAAAATTAAATGAGTAACTTTTTAATTTCTACTGCTACCCAACTTTCAAATCTATTTGCATTTATTCGCAATGCAATGTTTAATGTGCTCTTTCAGTTATTACAACATTATTATTATGATTATCAAAAGTGAAAAGAGTGAGTGTAAACAAACAGAGAATACATAACTGCAAACAAAACTGAAGGCGACAAGCGCCATATATTAAAAAGTTTTTGTTTGCATTCTTTTACTGAAATTAGTACACTTCATACATATGACGAGATATTAAATAAGTTCATTGTTCCACTGTTTGTCGAGAGACGAAAACTTCCATCGAAAAGTTTATAAGCAGGTCACTGTTTGAAAAGCTCACTTCCTTTTCTCGCCACTATTGCAACATTAGCTTTGTTTACTGTTAAAAATAAGCTAAAAAAGCGAAATCTAAATCTCTCGTTTAACCAATTCAATAAGGTTTCGTTACAAAGGCGATATAGATAGAGAAACGTTTAACAAGAGTAACGTTAAACTGTTCATTGATTGGACGAATCAAGTGATCGCCAGTCATATTCAGAGAACGCTTTTCGATGCGATGCTTGAATTTGGTAAAAGATGCGATCGACACTATCATAACAACAAATATGAGGCGTCGCAAACAATAATCGATGTAAGTATATCAATAAATCTTCGAACAAAGTGAAATAAATTGATTCGCTTTCGATACGAAAATCGCATTCAGGATATGAAAACAATAATCAACCATCTCTTGTACAGCTTCAAAAGCCAATTTACGGAGAACGTAAACAATCGCTAACTGAATTCATGACACCAGGAAACATACTCGTGTTTCTCTTCTTCTCAGCGGCAGCATCCACTGCATTGGTGTTTGTGATGGAGCGCAAGGAAGGGATGCTGCAAAGAGCTATCGTAGCTGGAGTTAATCCGCTCGAATTCCTTGCAGCGCACTTATTGCAACAGGTGTTCATTTTAATTGGTCAAATCGCAATTATGCTTTTCTTTACATTCTACGTGTTTGAAATGCCTAATAATGGTTCGATGATCACCGCGGTCGTTTTGATCATTTTACAAGGCATCTGTGGTATGTCTTTCGGTTTATTTATTTCGGCTATTTCACAACACGAAAATCATTCGTTCGTTTTGATAATGGGCTCTCTTTTGCCAAATTTTTTAATGTCTGGCTTCGTTTGGCCACTGGAAACAATGCCTGACATAGTGAAGACTATAGGTAATTGCCTGCCCAACGCCGCAGCAATAGAATCGCTTCGTTTTATTATGTATCGAGGTTGGAATCTATTCGATCATTTGATTGTTTTCAAAGGTTTTGGCATCACTATCCTTTGGATTTTAGTTTTTCAAGCAATAGCCTTAATTATATTTCGCAGTGTGAACTTCAATTAACTTTTTTATAAAAGATTTTTTTAGAATATTTTCAAAAGTTTGGAAACAAATTTCTAAAATGTTTGAGATTTCATATAAATATCAAAATTTTACTTTATTTTTTAAATCACTTCATTAAAATATTTTTTACCTTTCAATTTCTCTCCTGAATTTTTTTTGACAAAAGAAGAAAATAGCGATAATAAGTCTACTGTGGTTATTTGTCATATTGACCCAAATTCTGATAAACGGCGTTTATATTTAACGAAATCTTTATTTAAATCTCACCTTTCAATCGATAAGCCATTTCGTCGCTCGAAACCATGCTTGACAATGATTTGATCTATTTTAACTCGTATTTCGAAGAAAACGATAATAACAGTCACAATGTAAATTCCCACAAAACTCGCCACTTAGAGTTTTGGGCTAAACACAGTAAAGAGGCGTTCACAGTGAATAGTTGACCATCGCTGTCCGGTAATATTTGTGAATAAACACTTTCTCGTGGTAATTCCACAGCAAGCTTTCTCGAGAGAAGTGCTCATTAATTTTCACACTGGTCTTATTACTTTATTCTCATTTATTGTGTGTTTAAATTATGTTTTAAATTTGAAAGTCATTTGAGAAACGAAAACATGGAACTTTTAAGTGATCGAAACACAACGACGAAAACTTGGCCGCGATCTGGCAATCTGTTGCAGTATCTACTGACTGATATTTGGGAAATCGGATCCGATCCTCGTGTTTCGAAGTTGCCACTTATGAATGGTGGTCCATGGCTTCTTTTAGCTATAATCGCATTTTATTTATATTTTAGCACATATTTAGGACCGAGATTAATGAAATCACGAAAAGCATACGATCTAAGATCGGTTATTCGCATTTACAATTTTATAATGATGTGTTTCAACGGTTACTTCTTTGTCTTATGCGCGTATCATACAGATTTTGGCTTGAAAACTTGGGGCTGCCATCCGATCATTTTGAAAGAAGCGGATGACATGTGGCATTGGAAGCTGAAAATGATTTGGTTTTTCCTGCTCAGCAAATTTGTCGATCTCTTAGAAACTGTTTTCTTCGTTTTGCGAAAAAAAGATTCACAGTTGTCAGCGCTGCACATATTTCATCACAGTATTGTACCTTTAGACGTATGGGTTGGAATGCGATACAGCCCCAGCGAAAGTGCGTGTTTCTTCCCCTTCATCAACTCGTTCGTCCACATGCTGATGTATCTGTATTATGGATTGTCCACATTCGGTGAATCGATGCGACCGTATCTTTGGTGGAAAAAATATCTTACGCAGCTTCAGATATTGCAATTGAGCTTGATCTCACTTCATTGCTTTCATCTCGTTCTTCTGCCTGATTGCAACATACCGAAGGCGCTGTTCGCCATTTATTTACCGCAAGCAATATTACTCGTTTATTTGTTTGTCGTCTTTTTCATTGATACTTACGCGAAAAATGCGCGAAAGTTTCAATCAAAAACTGATTAAAATAACAATGCTAATTTCGTTTTAATTCCAATTATTTTGGGAAACAAATAAAATTTCTTTAACTATTTTTTATTTCCTCACTTCTTTTATGATTAAAAAGTGGCTTGATCAAACGCTGGCTTGAAAAAACGTTTCTAAATAACAAAATATTGAACAAAGGAATCTGGATAAAAAAATTAAATATAAAGCAAAGAATACCTCAGTGCGGCATTTTTTGTACACAGTAGCGCATTTATATGAAATGTCTTAATACCTCAGTTAGTTTCTTTGCGTTAGTAACATTGCAAAGAAATGCATAGCTCCAATTTTCTAATGAATAATTTTCTTTTTGAATATGTGTTTAATCGGGCGAATGGAAACGGAATAAAGTATCAGCGCATTCACAGAAATCAACGTATACATAATGATTGCTTTGCTGATACGTAATTGTTGCACATTTTCTTTACTTTGCCAAATTCTTTTGAAGTCATCAGAACTGTTTCATTGTACTATGCTTTCGGCAGAATCAAAGTTTAATAAATTTTTTATTTCTAGTCTTGATGCGTTCACTCAATGTTATGGCAAAAACTGATATTTCGATTGTTCTGCGAAATGAACTATTTTTGAAAAGATAAAATTTTTCAAATGTTTTTCGCTGAAAAGCTATTTTTGCAAAAAAAAAATTCGTTTACTCTTGATCTTGGTTCATAATTAATCTCATGATAAAAGAAAAGCCAAATTTAATACTTCATTGTATTCCTTGCAGAGAGTGACAAGAAAGAGATGACAAAAGGTGACGCGCCTATAGTCAATCGTGTAGGTAATAGCTTCGTAACGAAGTGTTACTCGGTTTTCATCTGTGAGAAGAAAAACTATTTTGAAAGCCGTTGGGATAAAAGGAACCAGCAAGCGATATATAGAGAAGAGGAAAAATAGAGCAGCAATAGCAAGAACAAAGCAAAAACATTGCGGCGATGAATTGTACAATTGTTATAGTCAATCGAAAGTAATCAGAAATTGACTGCCAGCGGGGTCTACGGGGAATTATTTTGCTTTTTGCGAATTGCTAATTAAATGTTAACTTTCGTTAACTGCTTTTTTCGCTCCTCCAAAGCTATGCATTCCAATTTCTGCATTTAACTCAAACGCTATATTCGCATTCGCAAACTCTTTTCTTTTCAAAGCGATTGCAATTAAATTCTTGCTCAAATGATGTTTTTCTTTCTTTTAACACCTCACTGAAAACGTTTCAATTCCATTTACTTAATAGTATTCAAACGCTATATATTCTAAAAATCTAAACTCGCTGTTTTTCTTTCTCTTCTATTCTGTTCGATGCATTTGCTTTTAAACTTTTCATTTTTGCACTAAACGCGAGCAATTTTGTTTCTCGCAAAGTAGTCGAAAAATTTACATCATCTTAACTTCGTTGTAGAAGCTCATAAATTTTTGACACAACACATGTAAAGTTGAGGCAGCTTTTAAAAACTCTCTGCGGATGAATGTCGGGCGTCGAGAGAATTCAGCTTTCACACAAACTCTCTCTACGAATGTTTTCAATTTCTTCGGCGATGGGAACAAAAATTTTTCGGCGAACAAAAATCTATATAAAGTAAATGAGAGAAGCGAGAGATGTTTTTATATTCATTCATCGTGTGCATTATTTTTGCTGAGTTTGTCGTTCGCAACGAAAACGATTCGTTAACAAGTGCACATCGCATATGTGATAATAAATAAATTTAATATTAAATAACAGCGAGTGAACAAAAAAAAGTTCGACGCTTTTGGCATCCAAGCTTTTGATGAAAGAGAGAATGGGAGCCTAACAAAACTTTTCAATGCAAAAAATATCGAACAATGTTACTTTTGCTTATAAATTGTTTTTTGACAAACTTTTTTTGATCTTGTTCTGTGATTCTATTTCAATCTATTTTATTTTATTTTTGGAAGCAAACGAAAGCTGAACAAACTAACTGAAACTAATAAGAAGTCATGTTTTCATCACATAAATTTTGCCAAAAAATTATGACAAAACCCGAAGGCTAAACTTATAATGATTTTTCTGATTCTCTTTCGAAATGTTATTCTTTTAGAAATTTTTGCACGAAAAAAGACAAAAATCTTCGATAATCTAATAACATTTATAACATTTGAAAATGTAATATTCTCGAAACAAAGAAAGTTAAAATTTAATTTATCTTTCCAAAAAAAGAGCCAACAAATCACAGAAGAAATGTTTTAATAAAACATTGAACTTCTTTTAAACAAGCGCAAATTTGTACGAAATTCTCACTTACTTAACCTCATGACATTTAATGCGAATGTTTCGAACATACTGTTTCGGAAAGAATATTTGTCTCAGATCGATTATTTAAAATCTTATCACTCTGAAACGCATCAATTTTGAGCAGGGTTCGCGACAAAATTAAAAGCATTTAAAAGTTAAATCAAGCACAATTATCAATTTTGTTTCAACAAACAGCTTTCAATATATTCGAATGAAGATGAATGGCAAATGTGTGTTTAAATGAGTGAAGAATAGTTTTTTAATTTTTTTCCATGTGACGATTTCATTACAAGTCAATTAAATTGCTTTTGTGTTAGAGCAAAAAAGAATTTAGAAAGAATTCTTAAATAAATAATTTTTTAAAATGTCTGAAGCAAAAATAAACACTTCAACATTATTCAAACTTTGATTCTTTGGAACTGTAGTGAGCAACGTTTATTCAACAGATTTATTATTGCTCAGAAAATGTTTTGCCGCCATGCATATTGTTTCATCGCCGTTCGAACGGTGATCAGTGAACTGAACAGTTTTTCGTGCTTTCTTATCAC
>NCKU01001032.1:0-29884 GCA_003675995.1 Dinothrombium tinctorium | reverse complement strand
TATTTATTTTTTATTTTAAAAAGCATGTAACGCAAAATTTTCTTTAAATTTTTTGAAATTACAACTTGACACAAGATTATGTGGTAAACTTTAAAATTAAAACGTGAAAATGTCTTCATTTTCAATGTGGAATTCAATTTTAAAATCGTTAAATCTAAATTTTGAACAAATGTTTGATAAAGTCCCTGTTCAAAGAGTCATAATTTACATTTTCTTGATCTACTATGAATTGCCGTTTCTTAATGTAAAAACATTTGAAACGCTTGAAAGCGGGTCCCAATTACTTTTTTTTAGATTTAACAGTGGCGCGATGATATTTCCTCATCAACTTTTTCGGATTATTGTTTACAACTTCTTTGTTTCACTTTCGAAACAACGAGTATAAAAACTGTAATTTTGCTTACCACATTATGATACAGCAGACTGTAAAATAATTTCTCGGGTTAAGAGAACGGATTTCTTTAGTAAACGAACCACCACTTACCTGGTGAGAAATTTTTTTGCCGTCTGCTGTATTTTCTCACTCGCAACATTAAATTACTTTATAATTAATATTATTCGTTTCAAATTACTCACATTTTACTCTTGTTTTATTAAAGTTTATTACAGCAGACGGAAAAAAAAATTCTCAACCGGTCAATTCGTTTATTTAAGCGAAAGCGATGAAATGAAAACTAGTTTACTTCTCTTGAGAAATTTTCTACCGTCTGCTGCAAATGTTTAATTTAATAAAAATTTATGCTTTGATTTTTACTTAAATTTTAGTTTAACATTTAAAAAGCTGAAAACATTTGCATTGAAGTCGTGTTGAAAATGAATTGAATTTAAATGAGCAAAAATAAAATGATAAAATGATTGAGAAGAGAATGAAAAGCGTGCATTTCTTAAAGCGAAGGCAAAGCGAGAAAACAAAGAGCGACGTTTAAAAACGCATTCAATTAAAGAAAACAAAATTAAAAAACTAACAAAAGAAAATTAAAGAGAAGAAAAGCAAAAAGAAATCGTGACGGAATCGACGTCGTCTGCACGCAGCCGAGAGTCGCCGAAAGCGAGCGGCGAGCGGCGGGCAAACGTCGAATCGTTAACAATTGAAGGTTAAAACGAATATTTCGCAATTAAAGCGCTTTTCGAGTGCCGTTCATTTCGCAAACGTTGTTGGAAAGCGTTCGAAGCGAATTACTCGCGATCACTGCTCTCTACCATTCTTCGCTTCAAACTATGTATGCTCTTTCGAAGGGTAACACCAACAAGCTGTTCGTAAAGACTCGTAGAGGTAAGCAGTCACTACTTCGCCACTCTCATTCCTTTCTTACCACTTTCGCTCCGCTTTTTGCAGGCATTTCTCAAAAGTTAGAAAACTTTGAAAATCAGCAAAAAGACGGCATTAAAGGATTCAATTCGCTTCCAGTGAATAACATAAGGTACGCTGTTGTCTTCTCTTGCAGCGCATTCATTCGGATTTTTGCTACAATTTAAATGCAATTGAATCTCAATTCTTAAAAGGCATTTAATTAGCCTTAATTTAGTACAAAAAAAAGCATGTGCGTGCATTTGCAGCGCTCGTGTTTTGCTGTTCACTTGTTTTTCAAAATTAAACGTTTTTCTGAAAGCGAAAATGCAAAGAAGCAAAAAATCGATGAACATGTGTTTTCAATTGTTTCACTTGTTGTTTGTGATGCAATCATTCAAATTTATTGCATTAGCACTGCAAAGCCTGTTTTTCACGTGGCTAATGGTAAGAAGCCATCGCATCAAAAGAGTAACCAGGAAACGGTCAGTCCGCAACACGAGGAAATGATCAAATATATTCACGATAGTAAGTCATTTAATTACCTCTCTTATAATTAATTATCACTCATCTCTCCACTGAAAAGCATGGAAAAACGTTCAGAAAGATTACGAGTTGTGCTGCAAAGCGAATGAATGCAACGGTATTTCTAACTCGAACCGCAGAGTGCCTAAAATTTCATACTACAAAGCTAGCTTTCAGAACAGCCAACTTCCAAGTAAGTTGAAACAATATTATCACATTATCATCATTTTCATTTTGTTTTATTCTAGAATTCGAACCTTTTGATCTGGAAACATTTTGGGGACAGCGACTTTTTCACAACTTAACACAAACGCCTTAAGAAACACTTAAAATCCAATAGTTTGGTGAAAAATTAGGAATGAATCACCGATGATTTTTTAAGGAAACTGTAGATTATGTATAGTCTTTGCAACTAAGGTTCATTTAAGTGATTTGTTAGTCATAATTGAAATTTTTAATAATATAAACCAACTGTGTGATAGTGAATTTTTCGAATAATGTTAAATGAAATAAATCATTGTTTAAATTGCTTATTTGTTCCTCATTATTTAACGAAAACAGGAAAAATCTATTGAAGGCTATCAATTCGCTCTCAAATGAAACCTAACTGGCTATTTATCCTTCTCAATCCGCATAATTCTCTTACGTCAATTATTTGCAAAAAAACCTTCGTGAACTTTTTGTACCATCATTCGATGCGTAGATATTCGATTAGATTAGAAGGCAAGCTTAAAAGTGTGCGTTTTATTTCACAACGTATTACATTCTATTGCGTGTCAGATTTTTTATATGCTGCCTTAATAATAAGCGTCGTTTTTTTCTTCTATTTCAAAGCTTCGACATTTTTTTGCATAAGTGTATTTATTATCAAATAAGTAAAAGATTTTGTGGTGTGGAGAATGCGATATGGAAAATAACGCACGCTATAATACATACTCTCATTTTATTTGCAAATGAAATGGAAAATAACAAAGCGTCTGTCAGTAGTAAAAATAAATCAAATGTCTGTCTAATCTTGTCAATAATTCCATTTATCGCAAAATGAAACAAATGTATGTCAAAAGCGTAACTCTAAGAATTGCAAAAACTTATTGTTCAATGTGCAGAAGTGTGATATAAAACACTCGAACATTCTTTCATGGCTTAATAAAAATGTGAATTCATTATCGGTCATCGAAGATAAATGCTCTGAATTCATTTCATTTATTGGTTGCTCTGTACAAAATAAGCTGCTGCCTATTCGAATATCGAGTAGCTGTATTTCAACATGAAACTGTGGCCGGTGTTTACAACTTATTTGGGGAGCTTTCCGCTAAAATTTTCCAAGGAAAAAAAAATTCAAAACAGAATAAAATTTTCTCAAAAAATCCTGTCAAGGACATTGAATTACACTATCGATCGATTGAGCTAGATAAGTTTGTAATTAAATTAAGATATTAAATTAAAAGCGATTTAATTCGTTTATATCAAATTTAAACGAACATATAATCGTTTTCGAAGCGAAATCGGTTAACTTAACTTTCGGAGTGTTAATGTAAGCCAATTAGCATCGATAACTGAAATTTTAAATATTAACTTCGCGAATATTGCAAAACGGGGCCAATCTTGCTAAAAACCTTTCTGTTTATGCGCATCAACATAACTGAATGCACTCCTCTTTTGATTTCTGCACATTGTGTTTTTGTTGTCATATTTGTTGCCTGTTCTATTTTTATATATTTAATCTATAAACATAAAGCAAATTTTTTATTTGTTCTGTTGCTTTTGCTCACTTCTACTTGCTTATGACTAGACATCGTACTTTTATGCAATAAAAAATTAAAAATATGCATTCATTTACGTTTGAAAAGTTTTTAAATTATGCAGTAAATTAAGCCAAAAAAAAATCTCCTACAATAACAAAATAAGTGCCATTTCTAAATTTTGTATCGGCGACGAGACAAAACAACATTGAGAATACAGAAATATCATTCGAAATCACAGCTTGTGATAGAGGCGCATTGCAAAATGATAATAAGTATTCTTAATAATAAAGTAAAAGCTCTCTAAAAGCCACAAAATAAAATACCGACTTGAGTTAGCTCAATTAAAATAAGCTCTCAATAAGCACCTCAATTTAAAGAATAGATTTTTTTAAAATCATAATTATTAAGAGAGGTTCCATTATATTAAATTCCGAACGTGAAGAAAGAGATTCTTCAATTGCTACAATTTTTACGAGGCCTCAATGTTTTCAATGGCGCTTCGCAATTTATGGGCGAATTGTATAATAAATTATCTTAAGCAATTTTTCTTTTTGTTACACTTTTCAATAAATTATAAATGAAGTGAATTGTTTTGTGAACGCTTTAGGATTTTTTTGAATTATTAAAATGCATCTGAATGAGCTAATTTTAGGAAAGAAAATCAAGTTAATGTAAAAAATTCACTTTAAGATATCAAATTTATTGTATTTTACAACTCTGTAAAAAAAATTAATGAATTCAGAGTGTCAAACTTTTGATATGCATTTAAATGCAATAAATAATGCATTTAAGCTATGTTATTTATGCCATTTAGAAAAATGGCCTTTAATGACAAATAATAATTTTTTATGTATTTTTCCGATGTCTACTTATGACCTACAATGTGCGAGCAGCAATTAAGCGTAAATATTTCAGAACCGCGTTTTTATTGACATTCTAAATGGGATTATTGTTATTAAAGAGTATTGGTTAAAATAAAAAAATTAATCGAAGGCGCATGCATCAGCAGCTTGATTGCTCGATATCCGGAGATTGGCTTACCTCCACTTTATTGAGAAAGCCAATGAGGCAAAAGCGAGTCCTCGTTCTCAGTGGCTTCTTCTCGAACCAATCAGAGATAAATCGACTGCTACCAAATGTTTATATAATCCGTTATTCTAGAATTTGAACTTCATTTCTCAGTTAAGCACACACTGCATGAGTTCATCTTTGTTATTTGCGCAGAAAGTGTTCGAATTCGATTTATTTTGTCGCTTGCTTTACTTTGTTCTATATTTGAGAAACTTTAAATCTAAAGCATTGGACATTTGATATTTTCATCTTTTCAATAATCCCGTCGTTTTGCGGACACCCGAACGCTCAATTCACTTATTTCATTCGACAAAACCAAGAAAGCGTCAAATGAGCGAGATGTGCATTAAGTCGCGAACATTTGCAGCAATTGTTGAATAGAACTTTTCAACAATTCGCCGTTCGAACTCAATTTTAGAACATTTCAAATTTTTAATTCGATTAATTTTTTGGTTTATTTGAAGCGAAAGAAAAGCAAAAATGATCGAACTGCTCACCGATTTAGAAGCATATTTCTTATTTCTATGCATTCTTCACTCGCGGTTTGCTCATTACCCAAACTTGAACGATATTCACACTCGAGTGGTGAACTTTTGCGATTTGAAAGAAGCAAATGCTGTGAATTTATTTTCGAATAGAATGAAAAAGGAATTAACACAGCGAAAGAGGAAAGAGGAGCGTTTCGTTAAAGTGAAAATTTCAGATATTAGCATAAAAGAAAGTTCGAAACAAACGAGGACCGTGTTTAGAATCGTAGCCTCGATCGGCAAAAACAAGAAATCAGTGGACATCGGAAGCGAAGATATCGAGGCGACTGTATTTTTGCCGTATCAAAAGTATGACGTCGCCACAGAAAAGATCAGTTTGAGGACGAAAATGAAAATCGTTGAGAATCGACTGTCGCTGTATGCAGCAGTTAAGAGCAAAATGCAGCCTTTTTCTGAAATCGACAGAAGAACAATTGCACTCGCGTCACTCGATGTTATCGATGGCGCTTCACAGCTGATCTCGCTGCCGACAGTTGAATATAAAGTTTGCGTTCAGTTCGCGAGAGAATCGCCCGTTCCCTTCGAGACGAAAAGAGAACAAGAAGACAGAAGACAATTCGAGTTCGCAAATTATGCTCACAACATTGCGGAACACATTCGTCTTTATTATTATATATTCAAAAAAATCTATCCAAACCCGAAGATGGTTCCTGTAAAGTTGAGCAAATGGAAAGATTCACTGAAAAGAAGTTCACTTGACATTCTTATGAAAGAACATCGCTTTCAATGTGAGCTTTCTGAGCATGATGAGGAAACGTCTCTCAACGTGGTTAGACGTCAGATGCTCGATGGTGGCGTCGATATGAAAGAATTAATCAAAGTTTTACTTATTCAGAAGCAAGAATCAAAAATACAAAGAACGAGTGAAAAATTAGCCGAAGAGGAAGGAGTGATTGAAGAGAAACAGTGGAATTTATTCTCCGACGATTTGGTAAACGAACGAATATTAACTTGGAACTTTGGGGGCAATTGGTTTGAACGCAGAATTTATTGCGAAAAGTTTAGCAGCAAAATTGACGAAACAAAGCTTTTCGATGACATCGATATTTCTGAAGAAGAGGTAATTCTTTGCATCTGATTCAACTGATTTGATTCGCTTAATTCAATCAATTACCAGACCTGTATTTTGGTAGCAAAAGGATTTTTTGGTTCCTCAGTTTTCAACCGCATTTCAACGGCAACTTCTTTGTTCGTCTTTCCGATTAACTCGATTTTACGTAGAGTCAGTATTCGTATTTACTGCAATAGGTATATAATTTGAATTTAAACTGTTTATCGAAATGAAACTTCTACTCCAGGCATTACAAATTATTTCTGAACATTTTAACGATTTTTCAAATGATCACTTTGGCCACGCAGGAAAAAGCTTCGTAAGTATTGATTCTCAACTATACTGTAAATGATAATCTCTCTGTTAAACTAGAATGTTGATTTTGACCATATTCACAATGGACTTTGTTTTCGGGGCAATTGCGAGAGGATTAATCTTACACAGAAATTCTCATTTGAGAAGCGCCTGGAATTTCATAGACGCCACGGTTACACTTTTTACCTGGCTACATATGTTCGATTTGATGGAACATCTTTTCTTTATGTTCCTCGAAAAGAAAGACGACCCGCAGGGACACAGACATGAACTTAAAAGCGAGAGAATGCAGAATATACTTGTCATTCCGGCAGACTCGAGCGACAAGTTTCACAATTATGAAATCGGATTATTTCGATTTATTTCCTCGCTGAGATGTTTTCGACTGGTGCATGGCTTGAAAAATATCGAATACTTTCACTATTTGCGTTCAATTATAAAAATCCTTTTGAGTTTTATTCCAAAACTTATTCCAATTTTAAGTTTACTCTTTTTCATGATTGCAAATGCAAGCATTATTGCGATGGAGTACTTTGGAAGATCATACTATCAAACATGTATGACCACTAATCACCCCGAAGGATCTAATGATTACTTCGTGGATCACTTTGCAGATCATCACCCTTGTTCAAATTCTTCGGATATATTCACATAGTAAGTTATCTTTTAATATTTTTAATATCGTTTAACATTTTTTTGCAGCCAATGTCCAGAAGGTTTTCATTGCATCAATTACGATAAGGAGAAACTAATCCGTCGTCAAAACCTAGAGTTGAATTTTGACCGCATAGACACCACTTTGATTCTTTTACTTTTTATGCTATCAACAGAGGACTACGATCCATTTTATTATAGGGTAAGATTTAACTGATTTGCTATTGGATGGTAACGACACGATTTTACATTAGATTGTCTTCCAAAATGGTATCATAGGCTTTGTGAGTTGCGCATTCATGCTTATGTTCGGATTATATGTATTAGCTTTGATGTTGGCATTAATTTATGACACATATGAAAACGAAATGAAGATGAGAAAAGTTATGAGCAAAATTCACTATTTTGATGGTGAATATGAATTCCCTTTCAATGTTCAAAGCAGTGAGCTCTGTGAATACGAAATGCTCTACTCTAATAAACAATACAAAAATATCGTCCACCGACAAGTTTCAACTAAGCCAAAAGCTACCCTTCCGAGGTCAAGTGTGATAGAAACGTCATTCGATACTATGCGAGAGACGATGCGTCTTTTGAGCTTGTTCTACGGTGTTAAGGAAGCTTATGTATTACGTTATCCAAAACAATTAATGAAGTCAGCTTTGCAATTGCGTAAAGTTGTCGAAAGTAAAGAATTTATTGGAATGATTAATTTTTTAATTGCATTTCAATTTGTGATTCTTCTGTTTTACCACGACAAGTCCGAATTTTTGTCTGCCATTTCATGGTGCGAATTTGTAATAACGATTTGCTTTCTAACCGAGGCTTTGCTTAAAATAATCGCTTATGGTGTACAATATTTTTTGAAAGCTTGGAACATTTTCGATTTCACAATTCTTCTCTTTAATGTGGTCGCCGAATTAAATAGAAGTGGAATCAATTTTTTGTATTTTCTTAGTTATTTTCGCTCATTTCGCATTTTACATTTGATGATTGAAAAATGGGGAGCAATGAAAGAAATAATGAATTCGATACGAAAGTGTTTAAGAAGTGTTTTGACTACTTTCGTTGTTTTTCTCTTCATTTTCGCTTATTTCACCTTTGTTACGCACAGCCTTTTCAACACTTTCCAAGGAAAAGTATCTCCACTAAATCTTCTTGACTTTTGGTATTGCTTGATCTCGATTTTACAAATAATTATAAAGCGATTCTTTTTTTAGGCTTGGATTCAACGATATAACAACCTCATTACGTACAGTGTTTATGATCTTATTTCCATCAGCATGGCAAGAAACAATGAGACAATTCGTGGACAGAGTGAAACATTATTTTGTCGAAGAGGAAGACCTTTTGATTTACAGATACACATTCATTGAAACATTTCCTTACGGAATGTTCTTTTTCATTGCTCTTGGTCATCTTTACTCTCTTATGTTCTCCGACTTGTTGATCCCGCAACTGTTTAGTGAATTAAATATTGATGTGCTCTATGGCTCATCAGCAGAAAAGAAAGTAACAATAAGTGAAGCTGATCGAGAATTACAAATTACCACCGAAACTCCCACTACCTACATACTCAACGTGATTCCATTTAACCGTAAGATTTTGTTTTACGGAGACTCTAAAATTCGTGAGAGAGTTAAAGGAGTTTGGTGGAGAAAATTAATGTTGGTACTGTTGACAATCGAAACTGTGAGCACTTATGTTGATAATCATTGGCTAAAAGAACAGCCTGAATATTTCAATATTTGGCTTAATTTTCGCTTGATAGTGCAAGCAATATTTTTATTTGACTTGCTGCTTCGCCTTCTCGGAGATGGAATCTATTTTTTTATGTACAGTAGAAAAACATCAACTTACGCTTGGAAATCAATCGTTGTTCTTGTTGATGTTTTAACGCTCACGTGCTCAATTTTCGACATAATATTAAGCGTTTCACAGGGACCTTCTTACCGTGGTCATCAATATATAAATATTGGTGTGAGCTTGATTTGTCTTCGCCTGGTTTCTCGTACACATCGATTAAGACTGTGGATCCAAACCATGATCACAAACTGGAGAGGAATTGTCAACGCTTTATTGTTTGCAGCATTTGTAATAGCGCTGTACGCAATTACTGGTGTTCAAGCATTTGGCGGAAAAATGGAACAGTGTTACCTTAGAAGAGCTCGCGCTTATACTTGGATGTCATACCGAATTTCTTTGACAAGACCAGATATGAATACTTGGGAAGCATGTAAGCAGGATGAAGACCAGACTTCAGATAAATTTATGAATAAAGTGACGTATGTTTTTAATTTCGATAATACTTTGGATGGTTTTCAGACGGTCTTACAACTCATTTATGGCGATGACATTTGGGGAACAATTGGAGCTCTTACCTCAATAAACACTTTAGGAGAAGTTCCAAAAAGATGGGCAAATCCGAACGCTTGGTTCTTTATCGTTGCAGTAATTTTTGGAGGATTTATTATTGACACTTTGATATTTGCTGTTGTAGCTTCAAATGTAGCAGACAAAAATTCAATTGTGAGTTGAATGTATTCGCATTCCATTTTTATTTATTTAAAAATGATTAAAGCCAGAAGATTCTGTTTGGCGAATAATGGACGACGAAAGTCGAATGAATACTTTTCTTGCACTGGAATCATTGAAAAGCATCAGTCCATGGCATATTATGCAAAAGCCAAAATCAATTTTACGCAAAGCCGGGCTAATTATCATATCTCACAAACTGTATGTTTACAAGAACGCTTTTGGTGGCAAAAGCTATTTTAGCATAAATCATTGCTGAAAATATTATAATTAAGCGCTTTTATCTTTTGCCAGCAAAGCTTCATTTTCCAAAAGCTTTCAGTTAATCGTCGTTATTTCTTTTTTTTGACAGATATGACCATTTCATGCTACTTATGATGGTTCTTGATTTACTTTTGGTCAGCTTTGACATGCTAGACATAAATGAAAAGACGGAAAAATTAGAATTGGTGTTTCTAATTTTTTATTGCGTCGATAGCATAATGAGGATTTTGATTGTTGGAAAAGGAATATTGGAACATCCGAATTTGGTTTTCTTTGACATATGTTTGCCTTTCTTTCTCCTATCAGTTTTTCACTCTAACACGAACATACTTATAAAACCATCGCTTTTGATAATGCTACGATTAGGAGCTCCTGACAGATACATCAGATTCGAATTTTTGAATAGAGGAAAATTAATTTTGAAAGCTCTTGTTTCGTCTATCAACGAACAATTTTATATGATCATTGCATTCTTCTTTTTTTTAATGGCATTTGGCAGAATCGGTATCGGGATATTTGACTTCAATGACTTATTTGGAGCGATGTACTCGCACATAGACACGCCTCCGGTTTATACCACGCTTCCGACGGCAGTTTCGCATTTATTCTGCATATCTTTAGGAACTTTTTTCGACATTTCGATAATCAACATGAATTTGCGTTCGGAATTTTGCAAAAGAAACGTGAAATTCGCCGTGCAAAAAGTTGCGAAAAATTTTTTGATTCAAAAACTAATTTTAGATTTAGAAGAAACAGAAATGCATACTTTTATCAGTTGCAGAAATAATACGTTCAAAATTCATCGCAGAGATTTGCACACGATTTTCGATGGAGCAAAAGATTATTTTGACCAACAATTAGAATATCATACAAATGAAATATTCGATTTTGAGGAGACAAAAGCAAGCAAATTACTAGAGAAATTAATGGAGAGAGAAATACGAAAAGAAACGAATTTATGGAAACGGAAAAATTGGTGCGACCGAACACTAAACACTCCAATCATATTTCAAAAGGCGATAGATGCGATAGCGAATATTGAACAGACACATCAATGCGCACAAAATTTTGAAATAAGGTTATTCTATTTTATATTCGTGGCAATCGCAAAGTTTTTTATATTGAATATGTTGAAGAGTATCGTTCTCGAACAGTACAAACGCGAAAAGCGGCGATTCGACAACAATTTAACCGAATATGATATAATTGATTTCATATCGAAATGGCAAACATTTTCACAGCAAATGGGAGATTATGGCTCTTATATTCCAATTCGTTATGTCACTTACTTTTCATCTGTAAACGCACCAAAAACATTTCAAATAGTGGGTAATTCAGAAGAAGAAATTCAAATGACGCTCGTTAAATATAAATTGCCTGTACGAGAAAAAGACATGTACGTCCATGTGTTGGACATGCTAGTTGTCAGCATTGCGAACAGTTTCAACTGTGATCCAAGCACTGACTTAAGACTGATGATTCGTAATCTCGCTCCTTATATTAGTCGTGTGTTCCCCGACTATGGTTTCGACAGCGTGCGAACAATCAAAATGGGCGATTATTTAAAAGGTTACTACTGCGGAAAGCTGTTATTAAACGCATTTGTGCAAATAAAGATTACAGGCGATCTTTTAATCAAAATGAAAACAGCCACGCATTCGAAGCACTACTTCGAAGCATTAGCTCGAAAAGCATCGGATGTAAATGTTTCATTTGACGAAGACGAATTTGAAGAAGATTATTGAAAACAAATTTTAATTTTAAATGCATCGAAAATATAAAATGAACAGATAAATATGCGAATAAGACCAAAATCAGTGTTTTTCAATGACTCGCCTTTCTTATGTTGTTGCGTTTTATGGTTTTATTGTCGTTGAGATTTCCAAAAAAATGAAACTTCAAGAGTGTGACAATAGAACTCGAGTATGGTACTCAATATAATTTGATGCTCACATAATGAATGCCTTGTTTTACTTTCGTTTTTCTCTTTTATCTTTTTAATATTTTTGCTTCCAAATCTAATCGGAATCCAAATTACAAAACTCATATCAAACATTTAAAAACTAATTAGAACATCTTAATGATTTAAATGGTTTTTGTTTCGAGTGAAAATTGTCGCACTTGAAAAAATATTTAAAGTTGTTGAAAGCGAAATCACAATAAATAAGCGAAAGTATCTGAAATAATAAGCATAAAGGAATTTGTAAATTATCTAATTGATTGTCAATCGGAGAACAACACAAGACACATTCAAGTGACGCAAAGTAATGTATTCAAATGTAGTCGACAGGTAAATTTGATTCTTTTTAGGATTTGCTTTGGATTAAATAAGATATTTCGTGAATTCAAGAGCAAAATTATGAATGAAAAACATTGAGATTAGCGGATAGATCAAAGAGTGTAGATCGAAACAATTGAATGAGTTTGAATTGCTAAAGAACAGATGGCGAATTTACAGTTGAATGTTGCGTAATTGTTGAATGAAGTCTTAAATGAAGCTCGACAATAAACCGAATATTCCAGTTTTGAGACAGAGCTGTTGTCGAGAGGAGAGCTTTAAAAAGGTTGCTCTTCGCAAACATCCACTTTACTTAGTGCTCGTGTTTCTCTCGCGCCTTGAGCCTTGTGATCACTTTATTTCGTTTTCAATGAGAAAAACTTTTTTCAATGGCTTTAATTAAGTTTAAACGCGTGTGACCGCAAACGCTGGATTCGCAATACCATGAATCGTGTCTCGTCGAGCGACGAAACGTACGGAACAGTAACGAGAAGTCATATGCGTAGTCATGTACACGGTGGACACCACAATCGAATGGGACACCATAGAACACATTCGCCGCATTCGATTGGCAGAAGTTCTCCGGGTTCTATTGACAGTCAAGAAGCGAGTAAAAGTCGAATGAGATGGATTTTATCGCTCGGATTGTTGCTTCCCGCTCTCGCCGCAATTATCGGTAATATTTGAATTTCATTTTTAAGTTTATTGCGAGAGACAAAAAGTGTTTTCGCATTTTTTTGCTATTGCGCAATTTTATCAGTTGCATGTGAAATTAGTTTAATTTCGCAATAGTTGCATTTGCCCGAAAAAAGATTAAATGAAATCGCTGTTTGAGGTGCCTGTACCTGTTGGAACTTCGTTTTTGATCGCCAACGGCTGTCATTCTGAGTAGCAATGACGAGAGTTCGGAAGAAAAGTACAAATGTACATCCTTCATTCGGGATGTTGCCGTGAAAACGAGTTGCTTCTTCGGCAAATGATTGTGGGCCATGCGATGAATGACCCATTTTCTAATAATAACAAGTTTCTTCAAAATCAGCTCATCGCTGATTGCCGTTATACCGTTCAATTTTAATAACCTACAAAAACGAAAATTTCAAATACTTTTGTCAACTTTCTGAATTCTTCGTCTTTATTGTTTCGTTCAGCGATTAACGAGAAAAGCTGAAGCGAACGCTTCGTTAAGCGCCTTAAATGCGTGCACATCGTTCACGCAAACTTTTTAACTGTTTTCGCTTTTCGTTGAATTCGTTTATTTAAACATAGTGATAATCAAAATTGACGTTCTCAAATCCGTGCGCTTCGCTGTTTTTTTCTTAAACGAATTTCACGCAAATTACAGAATCGATTTCAGCAATAAATTTCTTTACGATAACATAAAAAGTTTTTGAATATTTATGCGCAAACTTAAAAAACGTGAATTTCGTTTTTTTTCTTAAAATGACCGAATTTCTGTTTCTGCGAAGTTTCGCACTCAATTTAAAAAGTGAAGCAGCACTCACTACTTTCGTAGCAAATCCGCTTTAAAAGCTAATTTATATTCAATTCGAATAGCAACAAGCATTAAATTTAATTATTCGAACGGACATTAATGAATAATATATAAGCGAATAGTTGAAGAGCTTAACGATCTTGATGGTGTCCCAAATAGAGCAATTGATACTCGCTTATACGACAACAACAAACCAACTATTTGCGAAGACAGCGTTAATTGAGTTTACTTTATGATCGTAAATGCACATCACAATCGAAACAACTCTGGCCCCGAATGCTTTTTTCATTGTAACAAGACATTTCTCAGCTTGAATATACTAATAATAACAACAATCTTGCATTCTCATTTAAATGAAGAATTCAATGAGAAATAAGAGCAGCTAATTTGAAATTGAATAGCAGTATGAGACTATGTCGCTTTCATTAAAAATTTTTCCAAGCTTTCATTGATGCTGAAATTGTTTTCAAAAAAAATTCTTTTATTTCATCTTTCTTTCATTCTCAGATTGACCAGAAGTGAGTTAAAAAACTTATTTCCTTGCTTTTTCCACATTTAAAGCACAATTTTCAAGGTGGCGAGCTTTTCTCGCATAAAAGTGATGTTGAATAACCAGAAGCATTGACTCTCTTTAGTCATTTTTAATATTTGTCAAATATAAAAACCATTGAAAATATGAAATGAGTTAAAAAAAAACTTGTGAAAGAGATCGCTTAGAAATTATTTTATTGTGAAAGCGTTTGAATCGAAAAACAACTTTTGTAAAAAATACTTTTGAGAAAATGATTTTCACACAAATAATTATTTTCCGAGTTTATGGTTAAAGCTTGTAATTGAATGAATTCAACTTTTGTGCGATAAAAATCGCTTTGCCTTTAAGAAATGATGGTGCGCAAGTTTCGTTCTCTTTTCACTCATTAATTCGACATTGAACTTGGAGATTTTATTCGCAGTTTACCGTTTTATTTTTAAATGCAAGTAATGCATCGTACACGAATTGCATTAATCAACCCATAAAATGCAAGAATCTTCGCTGAACTGAGCCTCAGCTGAGGAAAGTCAAACAGTGCCAACCAGATTTCAGCGTTCAGTGTGTTTAAAGTATCATTAAATTGACGAAAATTGTTTTATTGAAAGTTACACTTTGAAAAAAAGTTTTTTTTAAAAGCTTTTTTACGGAGCTTCAAAGCTGGGACAGGATTCGAAAAGCTGTTGCTTAATTCATTTTTTGACAGATTATAAATTGTAACTTGTTTCTAAATTCCATCACAAGTAAACATAGCCTCAATTTTTTATTTTTTCAAATGTCGCATGTTTTTGAATGGAAAATTTAATTTCAATTTAATTCGAAACTTTTCACTTTACTGGAAGGGTTTGAATTGTTTTTTTACTGAGCTGAGTTTTTGCTCGTTTCGAAAATGCAAACGCAACGTGGTATTTAAATTGGATTTGATTGTGACAGAAATAAGCGAGCGATGGAATATAAAATTGACGCAAACTCCCGCTTTTCACTGCTTTAAATAGCTTCCCACATTTTAGAGCGACACAAAGCAATTGAAATTCAAAAAATAGCATCTTTCGCGAATTAAGTGATAAAGAGAATAAGTGTAAAGCTAATGACAATAATTAGAACACGAGTAATTCAAAATTGGTAATTGTTTTACCGATTTAGCAAACGGTAACAAAAGCATTTACTCGAATTTAATTTGAAGGGGTTGTCGCCTGGGCAGTGAGTGCTGAAGTTGTAATGGGCACGAGAAGAGAAATGGCTCGTAGTAACGACATCCACAAAGCGTCCGAGGCCAGCTATTGGCTAAGTCAAGTAAGTCGCTTTTGTGATACAAATCGTTCGCTGCATGAAAAAAAGTGTTCACGTTTTGTTTCATACTTTCTTTGCCGCGAAAACATTGTTAAACGATGAATGAAGTCGTGATGCTAAGGATAGAATTGAAAATTGAGGTCAAGAGTAGCGTCTAACACCTGAGGTTAAATAATTGCTGAATTACAATCGCATAAAAGTAAGTTTGAAGCAATAGTGAAGCTGAGGTTAGTTATCTTTCGCTTGCGAAACGAGGCATCGAGCAGACTCTCCAAGATCAGAAGTTTCCTGTCCTTAATTCTCGTTCTTAACAAGTGGGTCAATGTCAGAATCACGTTTGAAGTTTTTTTATCGCGCATTACGCATTATTAACCCTTGCAGAATCGTCACAAACATAGTCATGAGGAAGTGGCCAATGACCGTGTCGACGAGGAGATGTCTGAGAAGACGGTTTACGGCAATCGGCAGAAATCAGCTCTCATCAAAGACATGCGAAAAGAAGCAGCGTCGAAAACTGTGCGAAACAACGTATCGGCCGAAAATAAAGTCGAAAGCGGAGCATCGCGCAATGCGAATATTTACTTTTTATCAGGTATTTGACACACGCATTCAATTTCTGCGTCACATTTTCTCTTTATGAAACTTTTTTTCATCTTCTCTCCTGCGTTGAAACTAAATATGGGAATTCAAGAAATGGAAACTCATTAACAACTAACACATCCGAAAGTTAAATGATTGATGTTGAATTGTGAACGAAATTGAGTTTTTAAAAGTCGCGATGCATTTAATAGAATAAAATATTCAACTTAGTGGCGAACATTAAAGCGCTAATTATGCTTGTTAAGCGCCATCAAACATAAGCTCGTAGCTTTTGCTCCGTTTAAAAACATTTGATAATAATTTAGTGTAAAAATAGTAAACTAAAGTGTTTTATAATTTAATTAAAATGAAAACTTACTTCACTGTTCCATTAAGTGTTCAGTACGATTAGCAAAACAAACTCCGTAATCACAGCCTAACATCCGACATGCTTTATGTCGCACAGATGAGAGTACAAAGGCTCGCTGATATACTAGTGAAGAGGTTAGACCGCGCAAAGTATAGCAAGTATAGTAGACAAGCACAACACGCAAAGTTAATACAACAGCTCACTCTCGAGACTATGCTTTGCTGCATCAATACATTTACTTATGTACATGTTTTTATCTATTAAATATGAATATCTGACTTAGAGTCGGCACATAGTGGTGACACTTTATTTGAATGTCTATCATCTTTTTTGTCATTGTCATTTGAGTTAAACTTCAGTAAAGCTTTATACATATTCTAATTGAAATATTCGAATTTTAAATGATACAATTTAATCGCTTACATCTTATTGATGCTTTCAAAAGTAGTACTCTAAACATCAAAATGTTCTATTAAACGTTAAAGTAAAGCTACCTGAAAAACGAGTCATTAAATTGAATTTGCGAATATTTTTTTAGAAATCTTCGCCATGATCAATATTTTTTGAAAAACCACTTTTCGGTGACAATTTTGCTTGAGCCTATGCTTTGCATCTATCTTATGCGAAACTTGCACATTTTTTCAAAATAACTCTAAATCATGACAAGCTTGGTTAAAAAATTGCTCTTTAGTTTTAAGCGATCATTTTGCTTCTTTTATGACCAAAAAGCAAAAGTTTAGAGGTTTTTAAACAAACAAACAAACAAACAAACAAAATAATTTTGACAAATTTCAGCTTTTCATTCATGTTGCTTAAACAATTTTATTTTTGAATTTTCACTTCGCACATTTTTAATGATCTTTTAAAAAGAGTGTTCATCACAGTTGTAATTGCTTCCAAAAATCTTCGAACTATAAACTGAGAAGTTCGAACGAAATTATGGTTTTTACAAGTTGTAGATCGACTTTTGCCAACTTTCTCAAAGCGCGCCTTGCATTCGCAATGATCTTTCTTGCGATTTAAATTTAGCATCTTGGAAAAAAAATTTTAAAACGTGCTTCGTATTCGAAACGCTTCTTCTATCGACCCGCTCACTGTTTTGAATTTTTGTTTATTCTTTTCGAAGATATTTTAAGCTTCATTTTCATATCTGCATGTTGATTTGTTTTGATAAACACAAATGATAAAATTTTTGCTTCCTTGCTTTTGATAGTTGCTTAATATTCACCAAGTTTATGTACCTCAGTTTAGTCACTTTCAAGGCTCATGCATAATTTGTTTTTTTAAAAAGATTATTTAAATTTGATTTCGCTGCTGATGTCACAGCTTTGTCGAAAAAATAGGTCTTACTCATCATTTTTTAATTGCAACCCAATTAATTGTTCGCCAACAGCTTCGCTGATGGTAAAATCGTTCGAAGGTAGTTAAGTGAAAATGTGAACTTGAAAAGTTCACGAAAGCGCAATCGAACTGAAAGACGTGCATGCTTTCAACGCTTTTTCCCGTAACAAATTTTTCCTATTCACCATTAATTCGACTAATTCTGTACTAATGATCACTATTCAAAAATTTTAGACTCCAAGTTTGCTTCAAAATTGTTAGATTCTGAAAGCGATTCTAACAACAAGCAAAAGAAATCGACGGGCACTCAAGTGGCCGAAGTAATCGACAGATTAGTTGCTCAAAGAAAAAGCGCAGGATCACCGCATATTGTGGTCGTCGCTCCGCTTTCTGATTCAAAGAAATCTAAAGCGAGCACCACGTCAACTACAACAACAACGAGCACTACAACCACACCGTCACCTAAATCGCTCTCGAGAGACGCCGACACTTTGTTAGCTGCTGCACAGCTTCTAGCAGCGCAGCATAAAATTAAAGCATTAAACAGGATGGATCAGAGGATGGATCACGATTACGTCGATAGCAGTTCAAATGCTAATGCGAAGCCAAATTTCGAGTCTGCGAGTTTGATTAATCATGATTCTCAACCACAAAGTGACTCAAACTATGCATCTGTGCCTCAAAATGCTCCATATCCTCCTCCTCCTCCGCAACCTCAGCCACAGCCGCAACATCCGATTCCACCGCCAATGCAGCAAAATCCACAATCGCAATATTCGCATCCTGCGCCATCACATCATCAATCTAATTACATTTCATCGAATAGAATGGGATACGATTCGTCCCAATATCAACAACCTCATTCGATGCAACCAATTCCTCCGCCTCATCATCAAACCAACTATAGAAATCAACACATGAATCAGCAAATGCCTCCTCCGATGGCACCGCCACCATATTCGCCAGGTCCCGCTCCACAGGGCTTCCCGAGTCCTGGATTTTCAACGAACTTTAATAATGCTTTAAGTAATGCCGCAAGCTTCAACGCGCCAACGTTTGCCAACGCGCCTTTTAACAACGCGCCTTTTCCACCGTCTTTTCCACCAAATAAGAATAATAGAGCTTTAATAAGCTTTTCAGCGGGTGAAGAACCTAGCCACGGCTATGGACACGGACACGAAAGCTACGACGACGGTCCAAGCAAAGGCATCACGCTTCACTTCGGCGGAGGACCGATCGGTGGAGGAGGACAAGTGATGACGAGTCCGATAGGAATTTTTAAAACTTTATTGTTACCTTTGTTACCTAAACCTCGTGTTAACTTGAATGGAAAAGTTGTGTTCGGAGTTGTGCTCGAGAAAGGTGTCGGCTTTGGCAAGCAGAAGCCAGCTGTGCACACGTATCCGATTCCGCATCACTTTCGACGAAGAAAGTAAATCATCGCGATTGTAAGACGCTGAAAGTATTTTCGTATAAACAAGGTTTAAATTAAGGTATAAATAAAAAAAAACTATGCGTGTCATATGGCCTGCCGTGATGATAAATTAATCTGAATCAAAACCGCTCGCAAGTTTCAGATTTTTAAAACTTTTGTAATCTCTTATTGAGAAGAATAAAATAGAGAATATTGTGATTGACTTTTTTTGCCTCGTCTCGAATCTTTTTTTATCAACTTCGAAAAGTTAACGAGTTTTTAATTTTCACTAGATCAATAAAGAAGAAAACAAAGCGACAAAACGCTATTAAAGGATATTGGTAACAATACAACAGGAGAAATGCGAACAATGCGAATCTACAGTTTTAGAAAAAACGCTATCGTCAAGTTTGATAAACTTGTTCAATTTTAGAGTAAAAGTTATTTGAGTATTCACTCATAAAAACGATTGCATTTTGTCGTATTACTGCGGTCTGATACTTCTAACAGTTTGATGTTATGCTGTTTTATGATTGTTTAATCATAGTTCTTGAGCAACATTAAACTTCATTTTTCCAGAGTTGCATAAAATTAAAGTAATTTCAATTTAATTACTAAACAACAAATTATGTGCGTAAAATAGTTTTCAATATTCCATTGGCTAACTCTGGCTTTCATCATTTGTGTCCCATTTAATTAATCGCCTTAAGTAGTTAAATATACAAGCAACGCAAGCGATTTGTAAATTAGAACAGTTTGGCTATCTATGTTTACACTCTCGGCTAAATTGATTTCATCCGTTGAGATACAGTCGCCAATAGTCAGCTAAATCGCCACCAATACTGCGGAATTGTCGCTTTCCATCTGACAGCGACAATTTAATTTCTGAAATTGTATCGGCCGCATTGAAGACAAATATCCATTAAAGCAAAGAATGTTGCTACAAAAAAACGTCGCCACTTTTCGTAAATCTTTTCATTATTTCAGATTTGATAAATGAAAGCGAATAACAATGAGCGAAGTGTTAATTTTTCATTTCTTCGAAAGCGTGTCACTTACTTTCCAACAAGCTTTTACAATGAACAGAGTTTGACTGAAAAGAAATTAAAAATAAATTTCGATTAATTAATCGTAAAACACAATAAACAAGTTAATGAGAATACTTGGACTCTATATTTTGTGCACCTAAATTCTTTTTTATCTTTACTCCACCGCGCTCGCTTGAATTTCAAAGCGCCTTTTTAGGGTTTTGTTATGAGATCACTTTTAGCGAACGTTACTCTTTCGAGTGGAAATTCTTCAAATGTGTTTGAAATTTCAATTTAATATCTCGCTTCAAATTTTGATAGTTGCAGGAGATGTGGAGAGGCGAATAAGATGAAAGCGTAAAACAATTGAGCTAATTTTAAATTTGTGGTCACGAAATGAACTGTTTATGTCTTTTAAGTTTTGTTTGCTTCTTCTAATCTAATGAAACCTCGACACTAAGTGTTACTCGTGAAATGCACTCGACAATTTGAGTTTTTGTTATTTTTGACTTTTTCATTAAGCCAGCTTGAGGCATGCTGATCAATAATCATGTTTTCACTTTTCGAATAGAACTGACAAATGTCATGAGAAAGAAGTGAGCAAATTTATTTCTAGCTGTCGTCCATTCATTCACGGTCTTACAAAATTTGAATTTTGCGAAAACAAAGAAGCGATATTGATGCTATCCGGAATCATTAAAACTTTTTGTTAATTTATGCGTTGTTGATTAATTAGTTTGCAGCCTTGGTTAAGTTTATTTGCGTACAAGAACCGTAAGAATTGATGTATTTTGTGTCAGGCGCGTTTTATAACGCAATACTCCGTACTTCCAAGAATAAATCGATGCTTGTCATCAAGTAGAGCAATTTTTCGATCAATAAGTGCCGAATGCTTTCAAAAACTCATAAATTTTGTGCTTCAAAAATGTTACGTAAAGTCGTTCGTTTTAAAATGAATTATCACGGCAAAAAATGATTGATGGATGATTTTATATTCATAAATTTTGAATCTTTTTTTAATATTTTGTTGCCCATTCAATGGTCAACATTGAAGATTTTCCCTATCATATTTGTACCTTTGTTATTTAGATAATGCACTTGTATAAATAGACATTGCCAGAAGATAGAGTCAATATTCGAAGTTCTTCTGCTAGTAAGAGTAGTTCTCTGTGCGAGTTCTTAGATTGGTGTGCGCGCCTCATTCGTTGTTGCTGTAAGTCTGCTTCTCGATTTGCATGTTCAGCGATCGCTGTCCATTCAAAGTTCGTAATAGCGCGTAACAATTCCTATAAATTCAAATGGTAAATATACTTTAGATTTGGTGCTAGAGCGAAATTTTGCTTTTTTAAGATATCAACACATCGAACGATCAGAAGTTGAGGAGCGTGCGGCTTGAAAATAGGCTGATTGGTGAGCATTGAGTTTAAGCAAAGTGAATGTCGCCTTAATTTCCATTGAGCTTTGAAAATGCGTGTAGCGTATTTCCTTTAATTATATAAGTTCACGCAAATATTTAAATGATTGTTTTGTTTGATGTGGCGTGAAATCGAAGAGGACGACACAACGCGTGCAATCAGACCATATTAAATTAAGTGACCGCGATTTTTTCGCTTTCTTTAGTTTTAAATAAATTTGCTTGAACTATACTCAGGAAACGAAGAAGCAATAAATTTCTGAATAGACGATTAGCGCAGCTCAACATTTCTAAAACCATTCCATGCATCATCCGTTTTAATTTAAAAAAGGTAATGAAAAACAAAAATGTCATTGTTTTGTCACGAAAGGAAAACTATTTTGTGAAACAATTTCATCTTTGCAACATAACTGGAAATTGGTCGCAAATGGCTTTTTAGCAAATAACATTGATGAGCTAAAAATATCGCCCTAATGCGAACAAGTTAGATAAAAATTTTCTAAAGCTACACCATCGAAATAACTCACAACGAGACATTCATTTTGCTTAAATAATATTGTAATCAATTGGTGAATAAAATTGCAAACAATCGAAAATAAGTTTTCCATATTTGTTTTGTTTTTATTTGAAAGAACATTTAGTCGACAATTATTGAAGTTCTAAGTGAAGGCGTCAATTTTTGAACAATTTGTTGTTGTTGTTTTTTTATAAATTAAATATTTCAGATCATGGGTTTAGATTCAGCTGTTACTCTTTTGACCTATATAAAATTGAATTTTATAAAAGGTTTAATCTTCAATTTACATTTTTCGAGATTATTAATTGTATTTTACAATTTTTAACATTCAACATTTTCATCGTATTTATATAATTGTCGGTTTAACGAATGACTATACAAATCTTGTTGATATTATACCTCCTAAATTTGTACATTAAAAGCAACTTTGATTGTGCCTATCGCCTGGTAAGTGAGGGGAACATTCGACTTTTTAATAGCAAGTGTCATTTTGTGAAACGTGAATTAAATATGCTTTCTCCTGCTTCTGTTGGCTTAAATAAGAAATAATTTATATTTGATTACGTAATTTTTTTTAAGCGATGAGATATCGACATGATTCGATTTGATCTAATCATATTCACTATCATGATTGCACAGTTACATTTTTTGTGTACTGCTGCGGACAAAAAGTTAAATAATGTAAAACAAACTTCACTGAGAAGTTTTAACTTTTTTATGCCAATAGTAGTACACCTATAATATATTTTTATGCGATCATAGACAATATATAATTTCTGGTGGTAATATTGAGCAGAGAGCATCATTGTTGCCAATGCGGACTTAGATCTAATATTTATAGATAATATGGCATCTGGGAAATTAATGAGTTATATTAATTCATAGAATCGTTGTCAAGTAACATGTGATTATAACTACAGAATGTTCCCGAAGTAACAATGCATTTACTTATGATATACAATTATTTAAATAATAACTACCGAGTGTTTAACTCTGGTTGTATGAACTGGTATCTGATAATGATCGTTTAAATAAATGCGAGATGCTTTGCTTATCTGATTGTGCCTGATTGAAAGACTTATATATTGAGTGAAATTGAAGGGCCATTACCGAAACAAACTGTCGTTTCTACAAATTCAGAATGCCAGTAAACTCAATCTCGAATTGAATTACTGTCTTCTGCGCGAATCGATGACGGATCTCGACTGCAGTGATGTGTAATAAATAAAACTTAACAAAAATCTTCTTATATCTTCTCTTCTTCAATGTTTCCTTTCAGCATAAATCCTAAACTTTTCTGATTATTGAACGTCAAACGAATATATTGGCTATCGCTGTGATGCCGTTGGTGACTTGGATAAGTATATAGATGGTGAAAGCTGTTTGAAGAAGAGAAGGATTTGCTCAAAGGAACTTTAAATTTCCACTTTTGTCAAGTGTTCACATCAGGATCGGCGACCGATTCTAGAGTTTCCAGGGGTCTTGTAGGAGGATTTTGAAGATAGAGATACCGAGCGATTACAGACAAAATGAATGCCAAACCCAACAACAAGGCACTTCTCATATCTGCAAATATAAAGAATTCAAATAATCCGATAACAATGTTGTGCCAACTTAACGATCAATTCTAGCGCTGGAAGGCGGAAAAAGAAGATGGTTGGTTTCAGAGAGTACAAAATATTACTTTAGATATTTGTTAAATTAACAATGTATTAAGCGAACTCAACTTAATATATCAAAAGTTATATTTTTATCTAATTAACACTCCATGAAACTAACCATTGTCTGTCTTGCGAAGCTATACCAGAAAAAAATCAACTAAAAACTAAAATACAAGATGCAAATAAAAATTTAATAATAATAATAATTTAAGATGATTGATTTAATCTTTCATATTTTCTTCCGTTTTAAGAAGTGAATTAAATTTTATTTCTTTTTCAATGCTATGTAATTTAACGGAAAGGTTTTGCATGAGAAACCTGCCAACTTAATAAAAATAAAAGATACAAAATGACGCATTACTTACAGATCCCAGAAGTAAACGCAGAAATCGGTGGACTACATGGAAGATACTGATTGTTTCCGAGAGTATCAAAAACAATGACGTGTAATCGAGTAATGACGAAGAATGTCTGCAGAACATAATACCTGCCACGAATGTAATAACCAGGGAGCTGCGATTGAACCATTTTATTGAAAATGACAAGAGCATAAATGCCAATGCAAAAGGATATAGCACCTAAGACCATAATATATATGTGGGCGTTTTCAAAAGAAAACTGTAGCATAAAGATATGAGATTGAGATTACTTAACAATGTAATGGAAAAGTATAAGTAGAATTACCTGTCCAGCGACGTAAACACCAGTTTTACTGCAAACACCCATCACAAAATAAAGAAAACAAGGTGCCAGAAACAATTGGTAAATTGATGCTTTCATGAAGTAATAGAGTTTTCTAAAATAAAATTATATAATTATTATATCGTATAATATGAAAACTAATTTTAATTTAACCAACTTTGACATATGAGTTGTTGGACACCAGTGGCACAAAAAATAAAATGCTGGGCCTTTGAGTGGAATTTTCTTTCCTTCTAAAGCAGTTTTCAAGCGATCCTCGCCACCGAAATAACTAACGACCAGTTTATAAAACAAAACCAGAGACAAAGGCTGATAAAGTGTAGCCGTTGTGGTATTTACATCATGAGATCGGGGCATAAGGATGGTCAATAAAAAACATAACGATACAATCTAAACAAAAATTGCATTCTATTTTTTAAAAAATCATTTTTAGATTTATTTACAGGAAAGACTCCGAGTGCCGCAACTGTGTAACAATAAGCCTGTAATGGCCATTTCTTCCGGAGACTTATGGCTTCTTCGATGTATATGACAGTGATCGCAAGTGTAATACAACCGGACATTACTACCAACACAACGCCTAATCCTCCCATTTCTATGAAATTCACGTGAAAAAATAAATAAGATTGGAAGAACGTACCTTTTAACACTTCGGGTAATGTGGGTATATATTGCAGTTCAATGAGATCATTGCAGTTTAAGTTTCTGCCACTGCTAATTCCGTAAAAAGGAATTGTTGGTGGCATTTTTGTTTAACTTTCTTTCTTCTTTCTGTGCGACAAAACGATTTATAATTTTGCACACATTTTGCGAACGAAATCGACAAATTCAGAGAGTAAATAGGTTCAGTTTAACCATATCGTTCGATCGAATCCAATGATAAATCCAAATAAAAAAAAAAATGAACCAAAGTTATCAAAAGGTATCTGAAAAGAAAAAGAGTACATAGAAATCAATTATAAGTATTGATTTTAGATCGTTGAGATAAACGGACGGCTGATATGAATTGCTTAAAATAATTCATACATTATGCAGTTGCTATATATCGAACACAAGAGTCATTCGTTTGCGACCAATGTTCACACCAATCAGCAATATTACAGTTTAGCACAATAACGATCACAACGTTTAATAACTTCATTCGTTTCCGCTTTGCAAAAGAAAAAAGATTTTAATTTCGATGTAAAGTTCAGCGAAAAGAGATGAGAAAAGAAAGTGCAGTTTAAGCGAAATAAAATAACGAGAAGTGAACTGTTCGCAATGAATCGCGGATTTTGCTTTTCAAAGAAAGCAAAACGAAAGCATCGATTACCGTAACACAGATTGTGCACTTTGCAGATGAGTGTCGAACGCTCACAGAGTCGGTATCGAAAATGCTTCTCGAAAACACCACTCGCGAAATGAAATGCATTGCAATCGATAAAAAGGTAGGAAAAAGAGAAGCGAATGCATTATTCAATTGTTCAGTGCACGGAACAACCCTCCATCACTTTGCAGGGATCTTTACACTCTTCTTTCCCGAATGCATCGATTGCAGAGCTTCTGTCGATACAAGTGTCAACCACCGGTTAATCATTTCTCGCGTATTTTGTTTTCGTTTTTTTAAGCGAAAGCTTTTTCGCCGATTTTAACGCTAACTTTAAATTGCTTTTGCATTCGAAACGAGAAGTAATTCAGACGACGACCCCAACATTCGTCTCGAACACTGTGCTTCTCGCGTTTCGTTCGATGCGAAACGCGGAAACTGCGTTTGTATTGTTTTAAAGCATAGAAAGCGCAATGCTTTTATTCTGTCTGCGTTCGATTGCATTTATTTCGCTTTTCATTGTTTTTCGCTGAAAATGAAAATTGAGAAAGTTGTTCGAAAATCTTTATTTGAAAAGGGACCGCTTACAAATGACGAACTCGCAAGAGAACGAGAGGAAACTAAATGAGACGATGATCAATGAAAGTTTGTTTCATTATTTCACAGCTTTGTCTTAAATCTTAATTATGTTGTTATTACCGCAGTAAAATTTCACACTTCTGCTTAAAACAAACGCTGCTTTTTCAGCAACAAATCGAGATTCGATCGTTTAGTTTTTCAACCAAACAAAACTCGTAGAAACATGTTTTCACAAGTGATGCAACATTTTGTTTTCAACAAAAGTTGGCACAGTGTAAATTAATGAAATTTATTTCTACAATAATTGATGCATTGTCTGTTTATGATTTATATCCATCGAAAACCGGTCCGTTGTATGCACATGGATTTGCATCGAATTGAGTATTCGTTGCTCGCGAATTTAAAGCATCGGTCGCTGCAAAAGGATCGTGTCCGAACATAGAACATCCTTGCATTCCCAAAAGAGTTGATGGAGCAGAGAAAGCCTTCGCGCAGTAGCTCGTCGTAGGATCTGTAGGGTCCATAAACGCTGAAGGCGCCGAAGGTCCACTGTTCGCTCTTCGAGTGTGACATTCACTAGCAGAACCGTAGTAGCGGTAAAAGTCTGGCAGAGTGGATGCATCTTTGACTCCATTGCCAGCAGAAGGGTCGTGATGAGCTGCAGTGACTGTTGTGGGGTAACTACCATGACTATCAACGAATCTGGTCCACGCCGAAAGACCGCCAGTTGCGTTTGAGGTTGCCGCTAAATGAGTGTATTGCGAAGGATGATGAGAAGAATGATGCGATGAAGCAGTTGGAGCGGTAGGGGGAGCACCCAAACTTACAATATGATGCATATACGCTTCTATGTGACCATGTCCTGACGAGATTCCAGCAGTTGTTGGATCTAAACTGTATTTGCATTGGTTTGCAGGTCTGTGGTAATTACACTGACTTTGGGGATGGTTTTCGGTTATTAATGTCGAATTCATTCTGTTTCTGCTTTCTATTAAAGAGTCTTTGTTTATAGTGCTTCCTGAGGAAAGGTTGCATCTTGAGCTGTTAACTGGCGGATGAAACGGCGAACTCGGAGGAGTGGGTGGACTTTGACTTGTTTGATTGTAGTTCAATGAATTGGAAGTTCGAGCTGGGAAACTGTTGTATTGTCGAGTGTTGTTTGAGCCTTCTGAAACGTGATTATTTGGTACATTCAGCATTTGGCAATTGTCTTCATTAGAAGCGTTTGCTTTGATATTCGATTGCGTTACGCAATTGCTGGTTTCGTGATGTTGGTTTGAGAAGGGTGAAATAGTTGGAGCAGTGATTGACTTGATCGGTTTTCGCCTTCGAGGCTGATATTTGTAATCCGGATGTTGCTGTTTGTGTATTGCACGCAGTCTCTCAGCTTCTTCGATAAACGGTTTCTTCTCATCATCGCTCAACACCCTGAAAACAAGTGATTTTTAGTTGGGAAATCATAGCTGAAAGGCTTCTCTCAGAAATCGTCCCAATAAAACACTTTTAAGCATATTTTTTCACTTAATTCATTCAGTGATTGGGAGGAAGCCAATGCAATGTCGATGCCGCTTTTCATATCTTAAACTATTCGTTTCTCGAAACATTTTTAATCAAACTTTTTCAGAAAAGGCGAAATCGATTTATCCTTCAGAAAGTAAGCAAAACATTTCGCTATCAAGATCAAAATGCTAGGAATTGAATCTTTGCCATATTTTCTTGTATAATTGTTAATTAATAAAGCAGCTTATTATCAGTTACTGCCACAAAATTGATTATTAATTACTCATTATTAAATATTTGCTAATTGTTCTTAAACACTTTATTTTCTGGATTTAAAGTTATAATAAAATAGAGTTCAAACACATCAAACGACCTGGTGTATGCATTATGAAATTTACTTTATTCGAGCTTTAAAAATCATCAATTGAAGTTGTTTGTAAAATCAATTTTTTCAGCCCTGCGATAATATCAAATCTCACAATGCTGTCACATTTTTTAATTATACTTTCAATGCAAACATTAATTGATTCGCACAATCTTAATGCTAAAAAATTTTTTTCATTTAAAGCGTTAAAGAATGAAAATTTGAACAAAATTTTGCATTTTGATTTCAATGCTTTGTGAAATTAAATTTAAAAATTATTAATGAAATTAATCGTCCAAATCTGTTCTATGTTCACAAAAAATTTCAGATTAAACAGTGTAGATATCAAAAATGTAGAAGGCGTTGAATAATAGCTATGGCCATTCTTTTATCAAACGATTAAAAAATTTAATTCAATCGCATTTTTATGAATATCGAAGCAGTTCTGCTTATCACTATAAGTTGCACTTATTACTTCTTTTATTACGTATGCCAAAATGAAACACAAAAAACAAAAATAAAACGTTTAAGAGAAATTATTTTTAAAATAAATAAAAATAATGTGTCTTAAACGTTTTTACTTATTTTTGTATTTCATTTTGGCAAGCGTAATAGTAAAACTATAAAATTTTGATAAATGCCTCATTTTCTCCTCGCACTTAAATCGACAAGAGTATAGAGATGAAACTATTTTATTTTAATCTTTTATAATTAGGATAAACAATAATTGAAAATATTTAATAACTTGTATTTCATTTAAGCGTTAAAAAATGAATAAAAATTGAAAGAAAAAATCTTTCATAGAGTTTCAATGATAAAAATTACTCCTAACATAGTGTTCGTTATGCTAATATTTGAAGACAAAAGTAAATATTAGTTAAAAAACGATGCTAACAAGTTAGTTAGTTGAAAACAGTTTTGTGGTGGAATATTGCAAGTGTGAACTAACATTGCGTCCGAATAAAAAACTTGCTGACAAAACCTGTGTTAGTGAAAATTGCAATTTTTAATTTTAAAATGTTCAAAATGAGTTTGTAGAGCGATTTAATTTTATTTCAAATGCTTTTCTGATATCACGAAAGCTTAAACTGTAAGAATCGTAAAGAAATTTTGTTTCATTGTAAAACGGTTCGTTTTCCGATTATTTCTTCTTTTGTCAGAATTTCGAAATACTTTTTGAAATCAGTTTAGCAAATTTAATCAATGCAAGTGATAAGAGGAGCTTCTAAAAAGCCCGATTAAAAAAACCGAAAAATAAGAATTATCGACGAGTTTACGAATTATTTAAACTATTGCGGTTTTTACACGAAATATTTTTTTCGTCTGAATTAAATCCACCAAACGATTGCAGGTGATCAATGGAGATCGAATAAGAAAAATTTAATTTTTAGCACATCGCGAGCTGGAGGAAATTATTTGTTTAGTGCATCTAAATGTCGATTACAGAATTTGAAAGGTTCCATGTTTTTCTTGGAAAGAGTGATGCGAAAGAGAGTGAAGAAAAACAAGAACACGAAAGCTAAT
>NCKU01001031.1:0-29887 GCA_003675995.1 Dinothrombium tinctorium | reverse complement strand
CTTAATTATTCGTTTTGTTGAAAAACTGGAATACAGATGTGTACAGTTTATTTTCACGATTTTTTCTCAGTTCGAAACAAGCCAAGCAAACGGCTGAGATCAGCCAAGGAACAGATAATGAAAGTGTCATGTAGATGAAAATCATCGGAGTTTGTCGAATGTAATACGAAATGAAAACTGAGAGACCGCAAATGAAGCCTAAAGCGAGCGAAGACGAGTAGAGCAAATAAATGAAGCTCGTGACGAAAACGTTTTCTTTGAGGAAATTAAAAATCGAGGGCGGAATAGCCATTAGCGAAAAGGTCAATAAAACGCTGCCTGACCAAAGCAATGATTCGGATGAATTAGCGAATATCAGCAGAATAACATTCGCGAGAGTGACTAAGGAAGTGAGAAAGCATATCTTTACAGAGGGTTTACAGAGCGAGTGAGTTAGAAATACGAATACTAAAATTCCAAGTGAAGCAGACAGATAAGAGCATGCGATCAGCAATGTTGCGCTTCTCTTTTTCAAATTTAAATCAAGAAAGACCACAAAAAATACAAAAATTTTGAAAAATACATCGCAAAAAGCGCCGAAAATAAGTAGAGAAAAACAAGACAAAACTATCGCGACGAATCTGGGCACACCAAACAGTTTTAATGTATCCTCGTCGACCTGATCGCCGGAGTCTCTGTTAAAATTATCCTCGTCCTCATCTTTAACTTCATGCAATGCGCTTTCCTCTTCGGACTTAACTTGTTTCACTTTTGCATTCGTTTTTCTACTCATTTTCCTCCTTTCCTTCAATTTAAGCCACGTTTGAAAGAGAATCGATAAAATCCCGACCCAAATTGCAATCCCTCCTTGTACCAAGAATGGAATTTCGATTTTTGATTCCGACGTATAATCGAAGCAAGAGCTTGCATTCTTGCTCACTGAAAATTGATCTTCGATTTCGGTATTCGATAAAAACGGAATAAATGCGAGTGCAGTTACCGCGCTCGCAAGATATTGACAAATTGGCATCGCTTTGATCAGCGAATTGTTTTTCTCTTTCCAAATTTTCGAGAGAAAAACGTATTTCTCCGGCTCCATAATGCCGCAACATAAGCCAGCAACTAATAAGCAAATTTTTAACGAATCGAACGTTGCCACTTTTGCGATATAAGCTTGAGCAATTCCGAGGATAATGATCAAAGTGCCGAATGTGAATATTTTCTCACAAGTTTTAAACACCCAACCGCCTGATTTTAGAAAAAAAACGCGCGTAAGTTTATATCGCTTCAGTTAAATTGAAATTTAACTCATTATAGTGCCCAGAAAATTTCCGATGCCTCTAATCCATAAAATAATGACAAGATCAGTGATTGATAAACGGCAAACTCCAACTAGATCGAGTTGTGCGATTATTATTGCCATTAGCGTTGAATCCTATTTCACGCAAACTTAAAATTTCGAAATGAAAACGAATGAAACTTACAATCAAAGCGGCGATCGCAAAAATTATCAGCGTTCGTATCCATTTTACATAATGTTTCATCTTTTTTTTCACTCTTCGAAGAGCTAAAGGGAAACGGAAAATAGGAATAAATTTAGATTTTAAGAAATTTTTGACAAAACTAACGAGCTTAAAGAAAAGTTTTTACAACAACTTTAAAATTCTATCCAAAAATGATTAAAATCAATGGCTTAAGCTAAAGCTAAAATGTTTTTGAGAAAATGAATTTGAAGCTTTCGCATTACGTTTTACTTGTGTATTTACGAAAATTACTAATTAAAGCTCACTTGAAAACTCGTGAAAGATGTTAATCAAGTATATGATTTCATTGAAAGTATTCAATAAGTTGAAGTTGTCAACAAATTTGTTGCTGCCAGACATTAGAATTGGAAATTATAAAAATCTCGCGTAACTTTACTTGAACATTTTAAAAATTCTTTTCTTTTAACACGATTCAAATTAATTTATAGACAAAATTGTCAAATTGAATTATAAAAATAAAAAATGAAATTCTACTTCATATTCCAAAGATCAAATATTTTGACAAACCACAAAAAAAACTTAAAAAATTGATTGAAATTGAAATTTTAAAATTTGTGACCATATAAAAGCGCTAGTGTTGATTATGATTTAAAACAAATAAAAAAACGCTTCAAGAAAAAGATCGAAGGTGATTTCTAAAGAAAGTTATTTTATTGAATTTAGCAAGCGCTTTAAGGACGACAGCTTGATGAAATATGCGTAAACATTGGCATATATAAAACGCGAAGCGAATCAAAATTTTATTCGAACATCAGATTTATCTTAAACTTTTCACGATCAGTTAACCGATGGTTTTATTATCGAATCCAGTGGAGAAAAGTTTCTATTCATTAATCATAATAAGGGCAAGTGTAAAAGTAATTAAAATAAAAAACTAAAAAGATCGTAAAATGTAGATTTTAAACAATCATCGCAAATGAGATTCAATATTTCAGGAAACACAGCTTTCAGATCCGCTGAGCTGGCGAAAATTTTGATTTAACAATTTTTATGTTGTTCAATTTTTGATACAAAACTCAGCTTTGAAGTGTAACGGACACAAAATTGATGAGCTTGTCAAAATTGATTCAAACACGCTTACTAATCAAAAATCAACATTCTACAGTAAGTCCTCTCGCCTACCAAATATATTTTATGAATGCACGAACGCAGTAGTAAGTCAAAGCATCGAGAGTGTGACTAACTAGTAAGCAAATCTTTTTCACGTTAATTTAAAGTAAATATTTCCTTGCCTTTAATGTGTTTAAAAGTCATAAATGGAAAATTTATTTTCTTAGATTCTTGAAAATTCCATTGTATATCGCACTTAGTAAAAACTTGTTTTTTCGTAGCTTCAAGGCGCAAAACTGCAACCTTTTCATCATCTCTAAGAACGGTTTTAGTGTTTTCGCAAAATACAAAAATTTTACGCGTAAAAACTTTTAAGAATTGATCGCTTCTATCGTTAAACTAAATTGCTGAAATAATTTGTCCATCTGCTCACACAGTTAAATGATTCTGCAAAAGTGGTTAATCGATGAAATTTGAGTGTAAATGGAGATAAGGGATCGCAATTGGTTCATCTGATCAAAGATAATCGCACTTGTTTCAAGCTTCACGTCGATAGAAAATCCTCAATTTTTAATATAATTTGCTTGATAAGACGGCTGAAAACATGGATTCTGTTCAACAATTTAATAAATACAACATTTCACATGCATTCACAAATAAATTTTCGCTGATTCCACGCCATAATTTTTTTTTTGCCCTAAGCAGTGAGTTCTTATCGCTTTTTCTCTATATGCTGAAATGGAAACGAGAAGTATTCATATAAAGAGCGAGCGATTTGAAGCACAAATATTGCACATTTTGGAATATGGAGCAAAAGAAAGCACAACGCTTGCTAATTTGGCAAAAACTTTCAAAATGAGATTATGCTTTAACTTGTCTTATTGATTCAATCGTTTACTCTGGGGTTAGTGAGAGAGTAACAAATTGCGACAAAGATTAGGCCAAAATATAAATCTGGTATTCTGCCGGTTATTTGGAAAACCTAATTTTCGAAAATTGTTAACTAGTTTAGATGGCTAGAGAAGATGGTTAGTTGGAAATATGAATGTGCAAATAGCTGAAGATGTTTCTAAGTTTTATTATATTCATAAATCAAAAAAAAAATCATAAACAACCTTTTTAAGTTAGATAAAGCTGCCTTTAAATAAAAATTATCTGTCTTTCTTAGAATCTTGACTATCATCTTGATTTCTGTGCGCCGCGTTGTCGAGATCTTCTCCCGAAACACCGAATTCGTTGACTCGCTTCGGGTCCACTCGATAAATCCAACGTTGATAAAGATAAATGAGGAATATAATATCATCTCGAAAGCATCCAAGTCTATACATAGTCGGCATTTTGATCACAAATGCGAAAATGTCGTCGATGAATGTATTCAAAAATTTATAAGTTAACATTCTCCACGGCAAATGAGCGACTGACTTAAGCTTGTAATTAATGAATAGCTGTGGCGTCATTACAATAAATCCTGAGAAGAAAGAATAGTTGTTGACAAAGTTCAAGCGTTGCTACAGTACCGAATGTGAGTAAAAATCCATAAAGCATGCTAAGAACCCATGAATAGAAGCCTTTATGTTCTAAATACAAAAGCGAGTAAATCGCATAACAAAAAAGCAATGGAAACAACACCCACGACAAGTAACGGAAAGCCAACTGCAAAGAGATTTCAATCAAATAAAGCTTAAAAAAAATTAAATTACCAAATCATATTGTTTTGTAGACGACTCTACATAAGACCCTTTGTCTGAAATAACAACTTTGGGTAAGAGACCAAAAAACATTCGTTGTTCCCGATTGACTTGAATATTTAACACTTTATGAATTTTCCAAATCTCAATCAATAGTCCAACTCCGACAGAAATTTTCACGATGGTATTCGTATCGTTGTCGAGAACATAAAGAAGTACTACAACAGACTGAAATACATTGAAGAATACGGAGCGCACTGAAAGACCTTCCAAAGAACTTCGATTTTTCCAGAATTGTATATCTAAAAGAAGCAATAAACAAGTGGCTAAGAACTCAAAAATTTACCATTCTTAAATGCCAAAAACTCGAAAACGCTATGAGTAATTGATACAATGACAGTCAACGCTAAAAGATAAGGTGATGTCTCGAGAAATGCTTCTTTAACAAAATCTTGTTCTTCTTCGGACTCTTCCATCATATCGGATCCAAACATTGAGGCCCATCGCGATCTCATTGCTTGTGCGGTGTACATTTGGAATCGAAACATTGAGAGAGGATGGAAAGTTAGGTATAAAGATAAAGATCTGAAAGATTTGATGAAAAATTAATAATAAGTTTAAGAAAAAAAGAACAATTACTTGACGGTCTCATTTATTGGTTGGTAGTCTCTTAAAAGATTCCAATAATCGTTTATGTACACAATTGGGTAATATTTTCCTGTTGTCGGCTCAAAATCAATAAATTCATCGAGAGGCTGTGGTACATGACCAGGTACCCAAGGAGTATGATCATCAACTATGTTAATAGTCAAATTTGGATGCCAGTGAGAAATTATTTCTTCGGTAACTTTGTTCTCCATTTTCCGTATAGTTTCTTCGGAATTTGATGTTTCACCGGTTATTAAATTATGTGTCTTCTTGTACTTTTTCTTTTTGTATCGATTGAGACGCTTTCGTTTATGAATAGTAAACGTTTCCAAATGAAATTTACTAGGATGAAGTAAATTATCTGATCTCACTATATAAACATGTATCCATAAACTGCCATTGTTCTGCACAACCTGTGAAAAGTTTTCAGTAATCAAAACGTGATTAATCATGATAGTGATCAGAATAGTTGGATGAATTAATTATTAAAAATTCTATGAAAATTAAGATTTGAAAAAGAAATTTAGGATGAATCATTGACAGTTGTTATATTCAAATCAAATGATCTTCTATCTCGTGAAATTATAGAGATCAAGGCATAAAATCCTAAAAAATCGTAAACTTTCTAAATATATTCTCCGAGAAAAAACAATGAATCGAAGAATTTAGATAAGTAAACTCGAATTAAATTAAGAAATATAATATGTACTTAAAACCTAAGTACTTGTCTCTAGAAATTAAAAAGAGTATTTAAATTCAGTTGAGCATAAATAAATTCCTATTTAATTAATGAAAATTAAAGCGCGAGGAAACAGCTTATCGCTAAAACCAATTTGTTAAGTATTTACATCAGAATGAATTTGTTTTAACTTAGAGAAAGGAAGTTGCGATAGAACGGAACAGAAGAATTTAGGAAACAAATGATTACACAAGAGAATTAAAAGAATCGGATCAATTTCGATTAAAAATGCCTACCGGTGACGTCTCGATTATCGTTTCTTTGGTGTATGTACTGTCTCCGTTGGGACCTCCATACCAATCACCATAAATAAGTCCTTTTTCAACCCAAATCAACTCTTTAGGGTTTTCAAAGTTTGGCTTAAACTCATTTTCAGACACGTAAATGTATAAATCCTGTAAAAGAATAAAACGATGAAATAAATAATGAATTTACAAAATATAATTGAATACATTTCTTTTATAAAGGTTTTTCTAACAATGGAATATAAAACTCTATAAGCCCTTATGAAATAAATTTATTCAATTGAGGTTCCGTTTCGCTGTTCACAGCTTCACTGTTATATAAAAAAAAAACTATTTGAAGCAGAGATTTATCAATCTTCAGCTATTCAATAAAAACCTTTTAAGCATTGAAAAGATCCTCATTGATCTTCATTTAATTCTGACAACGTGTTTTTTTTGTTGTTTAAGATTCGAGGTTAGGCAAGTCATTTAAAAAACTCAATTTTTTAAATAAAAAATACATAAATAACATTGTGCCTCGTTGTTAGGAATCGTTTTATTTTGTTTCGGCAATTCTGAGTTTTTTATTGCTACTCTATATTCGAAAAAGATTATTTTTGATTAATTTGATTAGCATATCAATTGACGTGGACAAAAAATAAATTAACAAGACTATGAGATATTCTCTCATCATTAAGTTCGTTTTTAAATGAAAGTATGCTTTAGTCGTTGTCTAAAATTTTCTTTGTTATATTTTCTTACTTTCACTCTATTTTGTTACTTTGTTATGTCACTTTTTTATAGTACTATAAAAAATTATAAATTGTTCGTTCATTTTTTGTAATCGTGTTAAACACAAAAATGATGTGTTGGCTAAATCTGAAGATAAAGTGATTAATGTACAACTAAAAATGAAGCGAATTTATGCTGGAAATAGAAGAAACAAACCATTAATGTGCCGTTCTCAAATAGATTTGAGGATTGTTTAACCAAAGCGGGAGCTCCTTTCGAAGTTTGGGTCGATTCTTGCGGTCGACGAAAGTAACTCGTTATGAAGTAAATGATCATGAATCGAAAGATCAACCCACGTGCGATGCCCCAAAACGAGTTCTGTTGCTGCTGCTGTGTATTTGTTTGTTGCTGCGTTTCGACCGCATTTCGCTCTGCTCTCTGAAAGCGAAAAGAGACGAATTCGTTATTTCAACGCGAAACATTTATCGAACGCATTGCGAAAATAGATCGACACGAAAAATACCTGTTCGTCGGTTTGCCGATTCGAGTCGCTTGTCGCCACTTCCAAACCACTCATTTTCACTCCTCAATTAAAAAACGATTGAAATGAGTGCGAATCGCGAAAATGAATGCGAGTTCCGCTTTTTCCGTGAAAACGAAATCGAAAGCGATTCGAATTTTCACTTCAACTCTGCTTTATCATTGAGGGGTCGTCTATTAATTTACGCCGGCTTGGTTTATAAAATCGATTCGATCGCTTTTTTGAAGCGTGTTTTTACCTTTGCGAAGCGACGAGTTTTCGCCGTAAATAATGCAAATTAAGCAAACGTAAATTAAATTAACGCAACGCTTCAAAATTTTCAACAATTTTTCACGCTTCAAATAAACATTTGTCTCTTGTTTCGCAATTATGCACACAGCTTTCAAATTTATGAATAAGAGTAAATTAAATTAAGTCAAAAATGGCTTTAAGTAATGTTAATATTTTTAATTAATAAATTATTTTTATTTCAGTGTTAAGCTTCATTCTTCGAATAATTCAACGCTTTAAAACAAATACAATCGCAATTATTTTACAGGGTGACGAAAATATTACTTTTTACACCTACTCACAATTACCTTTTTAAATGGCATTTAATGTACGTAATATCTTAATGTTATCACAATTTTAATATCAAAGCGTGAAAAAAGCATTCTGCACATTATCTCAAAAAGGTAGTTTAAGTTTTATCTCGAAACACTTTAAAATGGCTTTCAATGAAAAATACGAAATCGAAATCTGATTTTTTTTCGGTTTTTTTTAGCGGTAAAACAGGAAAATTTGAGACGTCGTTTAGTTCAGAAAGAACGATAGGGAGTATAAATAAAGAATGTAGTTTTTTTATGCTTGTAAAGTTCTCTTTTCAGGTATAGTCACTGCAAAAGTGCGAGAACATATCTGTCTTGTTATCGCCCAATAGACTCTCAATTATAATGTTTATCATTACGCTGCGTAAATAACACTTGTGCAAAAGTTATCCTATTGACAAAACTACAACATTACTGTTTAATATTACGTAAAGATTGCCATTTTTGCGATTCGCAGTTTTGAAAAGACATGTTATTTAAAATTCACACATTTTTTATTACCCTGTACATGCGTTTATAACACGCTCACCTCGATCTTTAGAAATAACCATAAAATTTCATTTTCATTTTTAAGAGGAAAAAAAAACTTTTTATTTCGCAAAAAAAGTGACACGAAAAACTTAAGAATGCCTTTACTAACCTCTACCTCGGGCATTAAGTTAAGCATTTTATTACAAAATTTTATCAAATTAAAAGGCTAAAACTGAAAGCAGATCTCTTATGCAGTTTTAATCACATATATCTTGTTACATTGTAAATCTTTTATGAATCAAATCAGTCTGCATATAAAAATAAGGCAAAAAAGCAAAAGGTTTTCTGATTTAACATTCTTTCAGTCTTAATCAAAGCAAAACTTAATATTCATAATATATGAAGCTTGATCTAGAAGATATCAATCAATTATTAGTCATCATATAGTTTTTTCTCTATGTGGCTTACAAAGTTTGCTAAAAAAAACTCTTGGCTACAGACATCGCAATAACGAGAAAACAGAATTCTGAGTACCGCTTTTCAAGTATAAAACCAAATCGTTTTAAGAGTTTAATTTTTCAAAATATTGATCACTTGAATACTTTTTACATTCATTTGCCTTTTAGCTTTTTCATATTTTAAATTCATGTTAAATTCGACCAAAATTGCGAAGTCATTTATCATTTATTTATTATAATATGAAATGAATTGACAAGCTGAACAAAATTTTTTTATACTTTCTATGAGCCACGTTTTTATTATTTGATGAATGAATTCACTTCTCTAACTTTGGCGAGTTTTGTGTCTTGTAAGGTTGACGTCTTTCTTGCGTTTCGATAGGTTTTTGTTCGCAAACATAAAATGTCCAAATAAAGAGAAGAGAGCAAATAATGGCAATAATTACCAAAAGACCGATCGAGAACAGAAGAAAATCTTTTATTTCTGCGATACTTTCGTATGTGAAATGGCAACCGAAGGGATACTCGGATGAAGATATTTTACCAGAAGTGCAGTGATTTTCAGGAAATGACATTGTCCTTTAAAAACTGTTTATTGTGATGTTTAAATATCAAATTTGGATTTATTTTACGAACGAATTAAGAATAAACGTTAAGATCGACACGAGAGATTGCATTGTTGTGTGCTACACTCAAAGAAAGAGAAAAGTTTACATTGTTGGGTAAAAGAAATACATTTTTTAACCATTTCTTTTACCTAACAATGTAAACTTTTCTCTTTCCTTTAGTGTACTAACAACACTTGTAAGCTAACAGCGCATTTCACTATGAATTATTTATTTTATTTCTTTATTTATTGACTGAAATTGAGATTATAGCGTCTTAATAATCATTGTATACCATTGTAAAAATTTTGTATTTACAAGATTATTACAATCATTTATTTATTTGTTCCGATCCCGATTTCAATTAAACTTAATACGTAGATAGATCTTCATGTTTGCAATGATTACCCTATCAAAAGTGTTAATCTTGGGCGTGAAGCAAGTTATTTGAGCGAGAACTTTAGCATTTAGACGATGGCAAAAATTTGACTTTTTCGATTACGAGCCGAAATTTCAAGCGATTTTGATCCGCTTTATTTTAATTATCATCTTCATCCTCGTCCTTATAGAGGAAATTTTATTATTTTTATCTTCACTGTCATTCATGTTAAACACCTCAAAAGCTGCTTTTCACTGCTTTTAAGCAGTCTTATCAAACATTTGTCTTAAGATAGTAGTTGAATAGTCTTTTCAATTGAAACAAAGCGGATCAAAAACCGCTTGAGATTTCGGCCCGCGATCAAAAAAAAAATTGCCATAGACTTAATGTCAAAGTTCTCAATTGAATAACTTCTTTCACGCGCAAAATTCGCACCGATGTTAATTAATGCATTCATTTGTTGCGAATTCAACTTACGGTTAATTATTAACGCATACATGAAGTTCAATCTCCATACTAAGTTTCATCGAAATCGGGATGGGCAAAAAAGAAGTTTCTTTGTGAGACATGACAGCTTTGTATTGTTTATTCTCATTTCGCTTTCTCATCTGGTAAATATATTGAATGAGAAATTTTTTTCTCGTAAATTTTTAAATAAATTATTTTAGCAAGAAATAAAGTATTCATTCTTGTATAAAATGCAACATTGTTTATATCATGTTTCATAGCAGAATACAAGATTACCTAAAGCGAATTTCTAAATGTTTTAAAAGAAAATTTAGAAAATCAAAAAATTTCAACTTAAAGTTTAGTGAAAAAGTTTATAGACAGCATCACTATTTAATTATAAATAAAAGCTAAAGCTTCACCTTTAAAGATTGTCACGAAAATAATTTTGCTAACTTTTTAGCGAACCAATCGAGAATCAGCACCAAAATTCCGAAGCAATAATTGCTAACAAATGAAAAAAAGTTAAATTTTGCGTTAAAAAGCGTTTCGACTTTACATTCTAAGCACTTTTTTAAATTAAAATGGCACGTTATTGTTAAATCATCAAATTTTAAAGGAGCATAAGTGCTGCCGAACTAAATCTCTAACTTTGCTCACGATTTGCTCACATCAAAATTGAAAAAAAATTTTCAAATCGTTAGTAAAGCTCATTTTTCTAAATTCAAAATGCAATAGTTTTTCTATCGCTAATTGTAAGTGTTTGCAAGTCGCTGAACTGAACTTCTTTATTCCTATATTAATATTGAGTTTAAACGTAAATCGAACTTAACAAAGAATTTCTTTGTTCTCGAGAAACAAAATGTTTACAACTAAAACAAAATATGATCGCGATAAAAATAAACAGAGATAAACGAGACACGTTTTGTTCGACGTGCGAATGGCGGCTAGAAATTGCGGAAGAACGTGATCGTTATGCATCATTGCTAATGAATGGAAACTCGTGTGCACTTGACAATGAATTCCACAAATTTTTAACTTCAAATAGATTTGCATTATTTAAAAAAAAGTTTTTGAATGCTTTTTCAACCTTCTTTTTACAATGAATTTCGATCATTTTTCTTCATTTGCCGCGCACTAGTATTAGTTGTCGTCAAGATTATTCAATTTTAAATGACAAACTGCCAAAGTCTGAGTCAAAATATGAATTACAGAAAAATCTAGAACAATAAACAATTTGTGAAGCGAACTCGTACGTATTTGAATGAATACAAGCGAATAATTCATCGATCATCAATCGTCCAAAAACAGTCATAAAATCGAGCCATTAGAGTTCGGCTGAATGTTTCTAAAGTTTACGCATTTTGAATCGAGCGATTGCTTCGTATGCGCTCATTTTATGCCAAGTTTACTGCTGAAAGCATAACTTTCATCAACTTAAAATATCAAATCTATGAAAAGCTTGGAGAGCCTATTAGTTGTTGTTTTTGACCTTAATTCTTCGAAGGAAATAGAATTTTGAACGAATTTCTAAACTTTGAAATTCCAGCGTCAAGCGCGAGCTCGTCATTTGCTTAAAAGCTAAATAATTTGATTCAATAAAATGAATTTCATCTGAGCCGCTTTTGTCGTTTTTAAACACTGTCATAAATGTCAGAAAATTTCCAAATTTGTGAAAGCGATATTTGAAGATTGCAATCGACGATAATTAATCATTTTTGTATCGATCTTATGGCTCCATTTCTTGATAAAAATACAGTAAAAAGAGAAATCTTCAATTCACTGATAATCAATCGATAAATTCGACGATGTTAATCTTTCTTCTTTTGCAACGCATCAATTTTTCTCTTTTTTTCACAATTCATCGCTACGATAAAAATTGGCACCTCTCGCGATATGAAGAAGAGAAAAAAATTATTGTCGCTTCCATTTCTTGACAACAATGTTTCCGCTGTATAGTCGTGTCGGTTTTTTTCTCTTTCTTTCTTTTAACTCTATTTTTGATCGCTTCTTTCTAAAGCGTTTTCTAAGATGAATGGATATTGCGATAGACAAAAGAGTGAAGCAAAAAATTTTGTGTATTTTGCGGTGACGAAATTGCGAGTTTAAAATTAGAGACGACGGTTAAATACTCTTGCTGAAAAAAAAATCATGTTGTCACATAAATTGATAAGAGAGATGCTAAATAAGGTTCATTTCGACAAGAGAAAAGACTGACGACTTCTCTATTCTCATTAGCGAGCTGATCGTTTACGGCATCGGATGAATGTGTCTAATGACAGAGATTGTGAATAGCGATTATCGTTGTTTATTTTAAATAAAAAAGAAATGCGAATTTCCAACAACAGGTGCTTTAAAAACAAAAGATTAAAATATTAATGACATTCTATGTGAAAAGCGGTAAACATGAGTTCAGCTTGAAATTTGTTGATCGACGAAATTCGATGCAATTTAAGCCGTTAGCGAGAAGTGAACGCTTTTAAATTTAAGCTCATTATTCTGGAAAACACTTTAAATGTGATTCTAGAAACATTTCGAGTGTTGCAAGCGTTACCAATGGTAGAGAATTGCAAAAGCAAACATTGGCGATGTTTGCATTTTTAGTGAGAATTGAAAGAGCGAACAACTCGAAACCAGAAGTGAAGAGAAAAAACTTGTAAGCGGAAAGTGCGGCCGAAAAAGTTTCTTCCGCAATGTGCTTCTCGCGTATTCTTTCGGCCGCAAAAATTGATTGAATAAAAAGTTGTCTCTGCAAAGGTAAAGAAGAGATTCAAACATTTTTCGAGAAGAGGTTTCAATGTTTGAAGTCGTTTAGACTAACGAACGAAAAGAGAAGCCATGGAAACAAGCGTTGAAACGCTTGCGCCTGATATCGAGATTGGCGTAAACGAGACTGAATCCAGGCTCAGCATCGAAGCAACACCACCCAAAGTATTCTTAGCAAGTTGCAGCAAACTTTGCCACTCATGTATCTTTGAATGCGTCACTGTGCGAATTTCGATCACCGCGATCTCAACTTTCTCGATCAGCTTTCAAGAAACAATGTCACTCTGTTGAATCGCAGGCTAAAGCCACAAATTCACTTTCGTTCACGCGTCGCGCTGCAAACAATTCAATTCGGACGCTCCATTTACTGTGAACCGCAACGAGCGAATGTTTTCATTCGCGACGAACTGTTGCCTCTAAATTTGTGCAAATCATCGAAACAGTTTTTAGCAACTTTCTGAGCGATTTTTTCGTGAATCGAGTTTCAAACAGTGACCACGCTATGAATGCTATGCGGGAAAGTGTCTTTCAAGTTGTCGGACTTTGCAGGATTCTACTGCGAATGTTCTTATCCACGTTCGACTCACTTTTAGATGGACAATAGATAAAGACGACCTTTGATCAAGAGTGTTTCACAAACGACTAAGTATTTGAAAAGCGTGTTTGCCTCATTGATCCACAAGTGAAGCGATAATTGTGAATCGTTTGCAATTGCACACGATTTTTGGTGAACGCTTTCAACTCTTTCGCTTGCAAATTCTTGATCCGATAATTAATTAAGCGCACGGTGCGACTCTCCACCGTTTACTCGCTTCAAGGCGTAATGTTAAAATGCCGGGGGGACGAAGAGGTCTCGTCGCACCTCAGAACACTTTCTTGGAGAATATCATTCGAAGATACAATTCATTGCGTAAGTAAACTCACACTCGCATGAAAAGTGCAAATTTCCTCTCGCGCACAGCTTCCTATTCATTGATTGCTGAAAAGATTTTCATTATTCGCAAACCTTTTTTCTATCTATTTATTCTAATCGTGATCGAATTCGGTCGTTTAATTAAAATGATAAATTGCATTGAATCAATTATTTATTAAAGTTCTTTGACCAATGCGCTCGTTTGTGAGATCGCCGAGTAATGTTGCTCTTAATGTAATACGAGCATTACTTAAAATTTACTTTTTCTGCTTGTGTCTTCGTAATTCGCTCCATAAATTAGACTCAAGTTCAGCTTCTTCTTCGGGCTCAATCTTCGAATTAATTAGATTTTCAATTTATTTGAAGAGCACAAAAGTGCATTCAACAAAGCCTTGCATCGCGCTGATCTCGCTTTCCGTTTTTGCAGATTTCTGAGCGATAAGTGAACACTGCGAATACTTTTACTAGTATTTAGCAGGAAAAAAATAAGATAAAAAAGCAGAAGATACTTTCACGTTTTTTTTTTTGCACAAATAGCATCGACAAGGAAGCGCAAAAAGTGAATAAACTCGATCAAAATATTTCGATAAGCTTTGCTTGTCGTGTAAATCATAACAAATCATGTTGTCAATTTGCTGCAAACTCAGTTACATTGTTTTGAATTTTATTTCGAGAATTTACTTTTATCGAGCGAAAAAAAGCTTATTTAGCTTAGCTTTTCTTCTTTCGATTGAATTAAAGTTGACATTCAGTTTAAAAACTCGCAAGAGTAACAAACGATCGAATAAAATTTGTCAGTTGTAGAAATTACGTAGAAAGTTAAGGAAAAACAATGACAGTTCGCATCATTATGCTCGATCCGCTAGCGTCGAGAAGCAAAAAAAGTTTATCGTCGGAGATGTTTTATGGCCACTTTTTTAGTCACGCTGAGCGGCGAGAAACAAAATGCTCGCTTTTCATCAAAATCTTATTAAAATCTTGTTACGAACGCAGTGCTCTGCATAGTTATTTTCATTAAAGCGAATTCATTTTCAAGTATACTGGTGTTCGCTTTTATTAAAAGATCGCGTCGAATTGACACGTTTAGTATTATGTAAATGAATGCAAGTGAGCGAGCGACAAAGTGAACCGAGTGCGAAAACAATGTAGATTTAGGAAACTCGGTTTATGCAATTTATTTGCGTTCTACTCTGCGCGATTATCGCACCAAATCGCTTCTAATTGAAGCCTTTGAAGTAAATGTGCAACGGTTTTCGTTTGCAGCATTTCGGTTCTAAACGCAAAGCAAAGGAAAAAAAAATTGCCCTAAAAATGACGACGATTTTCTTCTTTTTTTTCGTCAGAATCTTTTTCAATTGTTTTTTTATTTGTGAAACAATCGAAATTCAAACAATATTTTGCTCTTTTACACGATAGCATAGCGATTTCTGTGCAAAATTAACGCCTTCTACTCGTTTATCACACAGCATTCAAATGCTTTTCTCTTCGTTTTCGCTTTTCTTTTCATTTCACGATTCGCGAAACAAAAATCAAACTCAAATTTATGCGATTTTGGTGTACTTCTATAATTAGATAAACAAGAAAAAGCATTAGAAGTGTAAAAAACGAAGCTAAAGGTGTTTCGTTTAGATTTCAGAGATTTCATTTTCATAACCTGAATAAAGATGAGCGCGAAATATTTGCGTTTCATGAATTTAGTGAGTGTAATAAGCGAAACTCGCTTTAATAGCCAGGCTTTCGAAACAGTGTCAACAACGAAATCCTTTCTACATCAAATTTGCGCGGAAGAGAGAGAGAGAGAATAGTGTATTCAGGCTACTGTAAGCTTTTTTTTAATGTACACTCTTTTCATTTAGAAATGAAGCGAAAATAATGCGAAAGAGTAGCGAAAACCCTTTCGTTTTAAGCGAACTGAGTGTACATCGAGTTTAATTCACGCCGAAAGTTAACATAAGAAAATGTTTGTGAGAGGAAATGTAAATTGAGTTACATTTCACTATTTACATAATAAACATTTTTTTCACATTAAAGCATGTGTTTATCGTGAAATTTTCACTGCAAAGCGAAATGTAAAATATGAACAAAAGATATTTGCTTTTATTGTACACTTTAAAGGCAAAAACACAAACAATAACAAAACTCGAATATTAAACAGAACAAGCGATATAATAGCTGCAAAATGAAATTTTCTCAATGAGAACTCAACACTCATCAAAGCAACATGAAAGGCGTGAAAACATGTGAGAATAATAATAAGCGAAAGCAATGATTCGCTCACTTCACGGATGAACGAGTCAGCTTCGACACGAAATTTATGAAACGATTTTCGATTTCAAGAAAATAGTTGCATTGTGTTTGTAGCAAATAGTTTTTATCAAGCAAATGCAGATACTAGCAGCAAACTAAATGATGCTGAATTCGACATGTAAATGAGAACGCTTTCATCCATTGGTGACAGCTTATAAATAACAAGAGAAGCGAAGATGAATAAGGTGCGAAAAACATGAGATTGTCCGCGAATATTGTGCAAAGACTAAAAAATTATTTTAAATGCCGAGGGCGGTCGGTCATTCTTTCATTACGTTCATTCATTTCACTCTATCATGTAAAATTCGATATCAAAAACTCATTTCCTCGTCACTTTTAGATAGTCATTTCTCAACGTTTTTCTTCTCACATGTCGTACCTTATCCATGTTCATTTTGTTGGCGGATGCAGCAGATTCGCTTCAAATCGAAGTTCGTGCGCTTTGCAAATTCCCACAGCAATTTATTTATATGCTTGAAATTTTTGCAACTTGCTGCATCGCATCTCGAAACGTGTATTCTTATCCCTTGCTTATAAAATAAAAGCATTCACTTGAAGCGTTCACTTTTGATGAATTAATTTAAAATTCGCCGATTTGCGCTGCTTTTTCTTTCGCCGAGTGTTTGCAAAGACAAAACGCTGAACTCAGAGGTAATGAATGCGATGCGAATTTAATTTAAATAACTTCAATTCAATCGTTCAGAAATTGAAAACAGTAATAAATTATAATTTGCACTGTGACCCAAATTTTTTTGAAAAGGATAAAGAAAATTAGTTTTGCTTTCAATTGAGAATGAATGGAAGAAAATCGATAAACGTAATCTGCCTTAGAATGCTGAAAATTTGAATTTACTTTTATCAAGCAACTTTAAAAATTAATTTACAATAGAGACAAATTATTTACTATAGAAGAATCAAAATTTCAATTGTAAAGAGAGCTAAAAAATTTGTCCGAAACTGTGTCGCTCAAAATCGATTAAAATGAAACCTCAAAATGCATTGTAAAGATGAATTTCGAATCGAATTACGGTATGACTTTTAGAAGTGACATACAAAACAAATCCAAAGAATCGCTTTGCAATGAACAACGCTTTTAAGACGTTGTTTAATATGCATGAGCTCTAAAATAATTTTTTATGTGAGAAGTTATATACAGCTCTTGCAAAAATATTTTGCGATAATTTTAAAAAAAATTATCATTTTTACATGGATAAGAGAGCAAAACATTCTGGCCGGGACTGTGTCTCAAAATGGCTTCAATAAGCAAAGAAATTTGATGCTTTGAACACTGAAACCGCTCATTTTATTATGCTGAAAATCAATTATACGCTCCTCCTAACGTATTTAAAATTAGAAAGTAATTCATTTTTAATTTTGAGCTCTTAAATTTAAAAAATCAATTTTTTTGCAAAATTTGAATTTTTTTTTTGATGCTCAATTAAAAAAGTTGAACATTTAAGTGATCGAAATAATTTAAGAGGAAAAAATTTGAGAAATAAGAGTAATTTTAGCATAGAATATAACCAAAAATAGTTAATTCTAAACGTTTTTGCATCGCTTAGAATCAAATATTTAAACATCTTCTCGCATAAATTATGAAAAAAAGGAATAAAAGTCGACGTTCGGAAGGAAAGTTTTTGGTTTCTCCGTTCTAAGATAGAAGAACTTTTTAATGTTAAATACAATTGAACTAGATTCTAAACAGCTAAATCGTAACTTTGAACGAAAATGTTCTCATTGATTTAGTCACGCGACTCTTAATAACAAAGAAATTTTCATCGAAATCTCTTTGATTTTAAGGCCTAATATCGAAATTCTTGGTATTTAACTGTAATTATATATTGCAACTATCAAGTTAAGCTTATTACACTTCTTTTCTCATTTTTATAATTTTTAAATCAATTAATTCGAAACAGTAAATCGATAAACTTTAAATTGCAATCAAAAAAGTTTTTTTTACACTTTTATCTCTTCTTATATTTGATTTAAAATTATATCAAATGGTCAAAATAAACTTTTGAAAGCTCTGCTATAATTTTGGTTTATTTTGTCGAAGACAAGATTATAAATATCAAGAAAAAAGAAGTTATTGCTTTGGATTCGCGGATATATTGTTTACCTCTCAACAAAAGTGAATTCGAATTTAACGGTACTTGAGTCGTCCATAATTTCAAATAGACTCTCTATTTATTGCCACTTCGGTGTTTCGGTGTAAGTCTCATTCATCTCAGTCTTATATTTGAGCGAAAACAAAGCTCTTGAAAACAAATGATTCGCAAAGAGAATATAAAACTTCTTCAATGATTTAGTTCTTTCAAAATTTTTACGTTCAATTTAAAAACTGATTTATAATTGAAAAAAGCATTTATCTCAAAACATCGCAACGATCGTCATAATAAAATTATTTGCACGTTTCTTTATTCAAATACACTTGCTCTATGCGCAGATTGTTTTCGATTTTTTCTTTTCACTTTATTCAGGGTATTATCGAAAAGTTTTTCGCTGAATGTGTTTGCAAAGCGCTACTCACTTATCACTTTTGCGCTCGATTTGCACACAGCAAGCATTTGCACATTGTAACCTTTGACTTAATTTACTTCTTTAGATCGTATTTTATATGCGGTCGCATCTAAATGTGTATACAGTTTGAAGTATCGAGAGAAGAGAAATGAGACGACAATTGATAGCGGCTACCGAGCTTCATTCGAGCGACACAGCGACACGGTTCTTTGTCCTTTCGATGTTTGCTGTTAACCTTAGCGTTAAAAGTAGGCTGAAATGCATTCAGAATATGAATTACATGAACTCTAAACGTATTAATGAAGTAGTCAAATTTGTGCTTTGTTGATGCGTACTCTCAATTGGCAGAAGTCATGGAAACCAATGACAAAGCGTATGTATTGTTCAAAAACCGTAAAGATTTGGTTAGAATACTACGTAAAATTGAACTCATTTTAAAAACAATTGCGAATTGCAAATTTTGCAGACAGCGAACGAATGATGTTTTTATTGCGGCTGCAGTTTAGATTATTTACGAGAAATTGGCGCATTCGATAGTGAGAAATAAACATTTTCAAAAAAAGATCAAGCAGAACATTGTTTCACTGGTGTTTTCGATCGAACGTGATCTTGAAATTTTATTGTTTTTATACGCTCTTCATGTTCTGAAAAATGGTTGTTTGCATGCTAAGAAAGTATTTTTTTTAAGCGTTCAACATCGAAAGCGAGAGAAATATTTGTGGCATTTGAAAATGAAAGGCGAGAGATGGGTCAAGGTTTGAACACAGTAGTGGACATTGAAATTTATGAACAACTGCAACAAACATTTTTCGAGCTTTTATATCGCGAAAAAATGCTCTTAAATTACAATGTATTGGCGTATCAACTCGCGATGTTTGTTGTTTGTTACTTTTTTGAAAAGAGAGAGAGAGAGAAAATCGATTCTTTATTTCGCGTATTCAAGTGGCGAACAAAATGAGGAATACACACATGAGTAGCGAATTTTGAAAAGACGCTTTCTTAACTCGAGATAACTACAAAAGAGAAGAGAAATGCTTTTGTGAATACGTTTACTTATTTCAAATCTTATTTCCTTTTGTTCGCATTGAATAAAAGCGTAGCATTGCATTGAACGAATCCAAATGTGAGCAATTGTGAATTCGACAAACAAAAGTGCACAACAACTTTTACGCGGTCATATTCGACGAGCGTATCGTTTCGCTGCTTGCAGTCGATTCAGCGAATAGCGTTGATACATTGCAACGCGAATCTCGCCGAAACGGCTAGCGAAAGCTGAGAAAGAAAAAAAGATTTACAACGCTTCAAACGTCTATCACTCATAGAACCACAAAAATGTATTTAGCAAATATCTCTCTTCTCAAGTTCTCGAAGAATAATACATTTCGCTGCTTTTGTAGTCTGCAGCGATAAACGCGGTGAAATGTGTTTGCTGAGCGCTGTTTGTTAAAATACATAAAATCGATAGTCTGTGTATTGAACACAGTCACTACTTTAGCAGAAAACGTGTTCAAACACACATACAGCGAATGTGTATTACGTGGGCACATTTTCAACGCATTAAGCTTTTTTTATTTTTCTTTGATTCTACACATCATTTTGCTCGTTCCATTTTTCCTCTCGACACTCAATCGCCATTCAATCGCTTAAAAGAACGAGAGTGAAACCGCCACTCAAGTGCAACATCAGCAGTCGTAGACACCTCGACAGAATTCAGATTCTTTTGTCTTTACAATGAATTTCATTTTTAAAATTCACTCTCGCGATCGACTTTGCTTCGGCTTCTTCTTTTTCGCGACTCGAGCTGCTTCTTCTCTTGCTTCTCTCTTATTATTTGCTTAAATTGGCGCAGAAGAGCAAATGAAAAGAGCTAATTTCTTTTGCTCGCTCACGAATGTGATGTTTGAAAAACTGATTATTTGTGTTCTGTCAAACACGCGATCTTCAATTCATTTTTTCTTTTTTTTTCTAACTCAAAGGCAAAAGAGAAAAAATTGTACCAAACGAGAGAAAATAATTAAATTATTTGCTTAGCACATATTTCTCCTCGCCTAGAGCCCGCTGAAAACTTCATCACACTTTTGCCTCGCGTTTCAAATATTTTGTGTCACAATTCATCGCTTTCAAAATGATTAATTAAATGAGAGAAATATTTGATGTGAACATTTTTCTCATCTACTCTACTGTGTATTTGCATAACTCATGTTTATCGAGCTTTATTTTTTCGCTTTTTAAACATTATCTTCAATAACCAATTTCAATTCGTTGTCAGGCGAAAATTTTTGTTCGCACACTTCTTTTGCGAATTTGCATTTTTTCGATACAACTGCTATCTTATCAAATTAGATAATTGAATAAAATCGTTCGCAGTTTTTTAATTTAATTCTTTGTGAAAAGTGAATTTAATATAATTTGAATTTTATTTTCATCAAAAGTCGGAAAACAGAAGACAAGCAATGAAAAAATTTTCCATTTTATCATCTTGTCTTTTTCTGATATTAATTCATTTAAATAATTTTTAGTTTTATTCTTATTTTCACTCTCATCTTGCAACTTTTGCAGAGATACTCTTTTACAATCATTCACAAGTCATAAATTTTTTACGCGATCTTCATTTATTTTACATCTCAACATTTTAATGCTCACTAGCTCTTCATATTTTAATTTCACTTTCACAAATTCAGATTAAATGCAAATTTAATTTAATTTAGCGAATTCGAATTACCGAAAATTTCATTTACAATTAAATGAAGCGAATGAACTTATGATAAATTTTTAAAATTTTTCAGAAACTTAAGTCTCATCACAATTTAGGCGCCGAGTAGTCAAACTCGCTTTGTAAAGTCACTTCTTTTAATAAAAACTGAATTAGGCGACCCACGCAACTTTATTTTTTAAAAAGTAATTTCAATAAAGTGAATGATGAAAGATTTTCAACTTCCTTTTTGCTTTATTTTTCTCGATATCACAAGCAAACTGTTCAAACGATTTCGTTCAGACTTTAACAAGATTGCCGCATATATAGCACAACATTGTTAAAATTAATTGGCGGCGATTGCCAATTGATTTGATAAAAGTAAACGTTGTTGCAGTGTTATATATGCCGACTTTGGTAGAAATACGTCGATATTAACATTATTTTGCAGAAAACCAAAAATAGTTTCATTTTAAACCTAATCGAGGAAAATGGTTACGGGTGTTGGCTCGCAACACACAAAAAATGTCATCGATTCGAGCATAAAATTCTCATATGAATACCATACTTCGCGAAATAATCGTCCAGGGTGTTTATTTTCTAAAGAGACCTCATACCGATTGCAATCTTTTGTTTATTAGCAAAGTGATTATTTCGGTAGCGTTTCTTTCAGTTGGACGATTTTTTCGAGAAATATGGTGACTTGCTTCAAACGCATTTGTTGCAAATGAAGGAGTGTTGGAACTTCTTAAGTCTATACAAGTACTAATTTTTGTTCTAGAGAAATTAAATCCAAGTCGCATTCGCATTCAAATTTAATTTTATTCTTCGCACATAAAAATTAAATTCAAGAATTTCAGCTAAATGTTGATTTCAGCATCATTTTAATCGATTTAAAAGCTGTGAGAAAAATTTCAATTGTAAATGAAGGAAGTTAAATCTTTTGAATGAAGTTTATATATTTTTTTCACTCGTATTCAAACTCAAATCAAACAGTTAAGGAAAAAAATATTTTCTAGTCGAATGATGTAAATAATCATAGGCTAGAGTTTGTATTCTTAACTTTCCGAATATTCAAAGTTCGAATGCTGAGTTTTGTTACAAAAGCCGAGAAATTCAAATCTTGGAAAAAAACTTGACTGAAAATATATTCACCCAAACAAGATTTCAAATATTTGCACATGACTTCTCTAAATGGAAGCGCTTTACCCGCTTCATATGAAATGTAAAAGTTACAATTTAAAAGAGCTTTTCCTTAAATTTGCCATCAAAATCCAAAATTTTGTAAAAAACTCGCAAATTTTTTAATTTTCTTTTGATAACTTAATAGTAACAAAAAAATTAGATGAAAATTCGGGAAAATTAAATGTCAAAAGGATTGAACTTGCGAAAAAAATTCATTTGAAAAATGAATCGCCTTCTTCATGTCACACCTTAAAAAACAATATTCGTCGAAGCTTTTTTTTCAAACTCATGATGGAATCATTTATGTAATTTTGTGCAAATTCATTGTAATTCGAAATTGCATACAAAATTTCACACTTAATTTAGAGATTTCGTGTTGGATCTGCTAACATAGGCAATCACGAAAGCTTCTCGGAGAAATTGTGCTTCTACCGTTCGAGTTTTTCATCACGCGTGTTTGTGTTCATTGAAGCACTAGACCAAAGAGATTCGCTTATTTGGCCACTTTAAGCCAGTTTTACATTTAAATGAATAATTAATTTGTCATTCCTGTTGAAGTTTCTCTCTTTCTGTTTCGCGTCTATAAAATTATGCGAAAAATAAAATTCAAAAAGTTAAAATTTAAAAACTCAAAAATGAAGAAAAAGAGGCTACGCGACATATTATCTAATCAATAGTTTAACTGTCGTTGTATTCCGCTACAGCTGTATTAAAAATGTTTCTTTATGCAAATAAATGATTATTTTCGCTCTCAGATCAATGTCACAAGTTGTTCTGAAATCGATTTTATGTTTAACACCGCTTTTGAAACTTAAACTTTTTTCAACGACAAGTATTTCTGAAATAAATTTCGAGTTAAAAAAAAATGTCAAATACATTGACTAAAAGATTTTGAATTCAGTTTTTTAAAAAAGTAAAATAAAAAAAAACTTTTTATTTTTTTGAAACTCAAATGAGATAGAAATGAAAAGCAAAAAGCCAAAAATTCGATAGCAACAGAGAGAAAGAGAATGGTAGTTAATTGGTTAAATGATGAGGAAAATAATGACTAGAGAGAATAATGGCAGACAAATTTTAAATTACTCGCTTATCTGTCAATTTTTCTTCTATAAATTTTTTCTTCATTAAAAAATATTCAATTTTAATTCAATTCTATTCAATTTAATTCAATTTTTATTTCAAACTTTTATAAAGGAGAAAAGTGTAATCTTAAATCTTAAATTTCAAATGAGCTATTGGAGCTTTCATTAATCATTTAGTTGAATTGTTTAAGAAGCTCACAAAAGTCAGTAAAAAATTATTTTTGTCACATGTCATCAATCATAAAAAAATTTTTGCACCCATCTTAGCAACATTTTCTGAATAGACAAATTCAGTTTAAAGGCGATAAAACAGTGATAAGAGTGTCTGCCATGTCTATGTTTACGTCTAATTTATATGATCTATAAGCATTCAATATGTAAATTGAATTTTGTTTTGAATTTATGAATATTTCATAACGTTTCATAACCTATTTAGGAAAGCGTTCGCTTTGTTTTTTAACAAAAATATTTAAATCAGCTGGTCTCATGTTAATGGCTTCTGCTGCCATCATGAATTTCTATTTGTTCTATTTTAACAGAATTTCCGTCAATTAAATTTATTCGCATCTGAACTGTTGATTTTTCGAAAGCGCAAGTTCAAATTAAGAAAAATGCTCAATGCAAGCAAATGAAAATAATGAAATTGTATTCAAAAATTCTATCAGCATAAACCTCTTTGCTTCTCTTGAAAAGCACAAGTTTGTTTCGGCTTCTTTAAGATTATGCGAAAGTTTAAATATTAAATCTGAAAGCCTGAGGTACGATAAACAATCACATGGTATGTGCTTGTCGAAAAGTTAATTCAAAAGTTTAGCTTTCAAAGTTTAATATTTTATAAGTTCGATCGAATCAACTTCTCAGCTTTTTGAGCGAGACTCTTCTTAAGCATCGAAGCGAAATTTTTATATTCTGCCAATAAGAGAAACTAAATTCTTTTAAGTTCAAAAATATTATCGATTTGCAGTTATTTTCAGTTTTAGTATATATACGACACAATTAAATTTATTCGGAATTTTCGAATTTTTGTTTTAGTTTTTAATGTTTTCGTTTTTTAAAATTGAAAATAAATGGCGCTTAAAACAGATTTTATACAAGATGTAAAAGCTTCTTTGACATTATAACTTTTTTTAACCAAAATTTTTTCATAAGCACGATTTTTCCACACTTATGAGATTAAATATGATGGAAAAAAAGAAAAAAAATAGGTTCGAGAATAAATAGGAAGTCAGCTTTTGTTTATTAAATAGAATTGAAAGGAAAATCTTTTTTTAAGTTGACAATATATCTAAAGCTCTGTTTTATAAATCATTTCATGATCCTAATGAATTAAAAATTTTGGTTTTAAAAATACGCATAGTTTAGCATGACTTTAATGGTTCATTGTACATTCTTCTCTACTTTCTTGTAATGTTTGAGAATGAAATGGAGACCTCAAGCCAGACCGGAACTCGAGACGAGACTCACTCGCTATCCAGTCGAGCGTTTAAGGCCACAAAACTCACTCACTATTCACTATTCAATGTTGAAAGCAGACACGGCAGCTCACTGCTTGCTGTTCAGAAGTTTAAATTTAATATAAATTTTATTGATCCTATTCGTTCAACGTTGATTTTTTAGTAGATTTCAGCTAATTTAAAATGTATTTATTCGGAAGAATTGCGATTGAGAAACTTTTCAGTCAAATAAGACTTTCTTTTGACTTTTTAAATGATTAAAAAATAGAGCAGAGGCGAATACGAGCTTTTTGAAAATGTGAGCAACGAATCTTCAATTAGAACAAAATGAAAAGTAAAAACGTTGAAATGCTTTCGAGATCAATTTTCTATATTTGTTGCATAAATTAAAGATAAATTTGGAAATATTTTACATTATGAGTGAATATTGAATATAAGAAAAATGGAGAGTAAGTGAATTTAAATGATATAAATTTTCTGGTCACGCTAAAATTAGTTAAATGCTTTACGTAATTAACACTCATTAAATATTTAAGTTTACCACACAATTTATATGTTTTCAATTCTATCATTTCATCATAATCTTTAAAAATATTCATTGGAAATTTTTATTTTTTATTTTAATTTTTATTTTCTTCAAATAAATATTCATTGATTTTAATATATCAATAATTCAGTAAGTTTACACTGAGGAAAAAAGATAAAAATTGTAAATTAAAAACAAGTAGATCAGCTTTTTCATCATATTTCAATTTAATTCAAGATATTCTTGCAATAGATTTCGAATGTATCCTATGATAATTAAAAACTTTCCATTTCAAATAAACAAAGATATCATTTCATACATTGAATATTCCATTATGATTAGTCGTATAAGATGATATTTGATGGATTTTAAATTTAAATTTGATTTAAAAATTTCTTATTTAATGTTTAAAAATCTATTTTTGTTTTTTAAATTGAAATAAAACAAGCTTATATATGACTGATGAATCCTGCTTGAAATTCATTAGCTTCAAAATTCTAAAGAGTGAATAATAATCATAAATAGAAAATTAATTTCGTTAAGGAGATTATTCATTCTTCTTCTATAAAGAGAACAATTTAATTTCAAGACATTCTTAACACATTTTTTCTCTGTCACGAATATTACTTTGAATAATTGTGTTTTAATAATATTTTCGAATGTCCAGCGCTGTTTTTAGTTCTACAAAGATCTATAAAAATTTGTAAATAAAAAACAGTTGAAAACAAAAATTGTTTCATTGTTAAAATATTTTCAATTTTTACAGAACATGTTTGCAATCGATTCTTTTTCTAATTTTTCTAAATTGGTGTCGAAGTATTTAAGGCTTTAACTATTTCTAAATAAGCATTCTCGAAATACCCACAGAGTGTCTGTTTTATCAATATAGACACAGTTTTGATTCCATCACATCCTTAAATAATCACAACTACAAATCTTTTTATAACGAACATTCGCTCCAAATGTTATCTGTTAGTTTAGTTTATTACTAAGAAACGGAAAGTTAGTAAATGTTGGTTTATATCTTTACTTTCGTTTTCTTTTTCTTACATAAACGGTGAAATCATGCATCTAAAACAAAATTTGATACAAAAGCCGCTAAATTGTTTGCTTTGCTTCCCCTTATCTTGGGATCGCTTCGGCACTTAAGAGCAATGAGATTTAATCTTTTTTCATGTTTTTAATTTTATCGTTTTAGTTTGAAGAGCACTTTCAAATGCCTTTTCATCGTTTCTTTTTACATTCTTTAATTTCTTTTTCTCTAGTATTCATAATTTCTAAATTTTACTTTTGTACTATATGAATAAAAATCTCTTGATAATAATAAGTATTAATGCAATCAAACCTAGTTTTCGTGAATGAGATTTTTCGTACCTTAGAGTTTTGGTAATAGTTTATTTTTATGAACATTTCTTTTTAATGAACAAATATTTATGCGAAAAGTTGCTCATAAGAGGTTCTACTGAAATTTAATTTATTTTTGAAGCTTTTATGTTAAAAAATTGTATCAATTTGGTTCCTCTATAATATCAACGTACGCTCTGTTCATTTGAAAATAAAGAAAAATTGTGTCGGGCATAGTAAAAATAAATTAACAATTATTGTGAAAATTCGCAAAATTTTATTTTAAAAATCGTTTTATTTTTTATTTCAACAGTACTTGATTAATTTTGAAAGCTGCAATATCTCAAATGAAATTTTTTATTTTCTTGTTTTTAAAAATAAATAATTTATTTCTTTATCTTGCTTCAGATTTATTGATCTTAAAAAAAGTTGTTGTTTGATGTAAATAAAAATCTCTTATTCATGAATCTAGTTTATTTACTTAATGATTTAGTTATTTTTTTAATTGAAAAAGTTCTTTATAGATTATATAAAAGTTACTCTTGAACATTCCTTGAATATAAAAAATTATAATTGAATATTTTTCATACAAAAGTAAACAATAAAAATAAATATTGTTAGATAAAATCTTTTGTAATAAATGCATTCAATTGCTACTTTCGAATGAAAATACAAGAGAAAAATAGTTTTTAAAAAATTTTATAAATTAAACCAATAAATTTATTGAAATAGTGGAGTCAAAATTGCGCTCACAATATATTGAAAAATGAAAAGTAAACATAAGCATCAAAATTTATATTTTTCTCCACTTATAACGAGCAAGTTAATAATCGCTATATATTTCAGAAATTGGTGTAAGTGTATCGACGATTAAGAATTTCAATGGAAATCGATATAAGCTCTAGATTCATTAATAATACAACAATAATGAAAAAATATCGAAATTAATTATTGCTCGATTAAAAAAGCACCCAAGGCCCATGTTGTACGCTGTTTTCAGCTGAGTATAAAATATAAATGGTATTCCGTAAGAAAGAAAGCTCGTGAAATTTGATTTTTGCTCGAAAACAAAAAAATGTGTTTGTTTTTGACAGCTCAATTTCGCGGAAAATGGTGCAAAATTTTTTTTTACGGCTGTTCAATCAAAGCATTACTGAAAACTTTTTCGATTTTCGTAAAATTTTTGCTTTAAATGGACTCTTGCACTGTAATCTTTACGAGATTGTATTTCAGTGATTCAATTTTTTGTCAAGCTCATACATCACTTCTCTAGGAAAAATCAGATTTATAAAGCAAATGGCTAATCAATCTTTACCGGTCATTGTTTATTCTTTTCTTAACTATAAATAATAAAGGTTTACGATTAAAAAATAATTTTAGAGAGAAAGTCAGCAATAATTTAAAAAAATTAACAAGAATTTAAAAAGAATTTTATACGAAGTCAACATTTTCTTGTTATCTTAAAATTAATAAAGTAAGCTAACAAGTTGTAAGTGAAAAACACTTTTTAAGCGAAATAAATACGCTGAAGTTTTGATTTTTATTTTATTCACTTACTCAAATTGCTCGGAAAAAATATTCAATTCAGTAATGCACTTCTTAGGACATAAATTGCTCTTTGTGGCAAGTTTTGCGCATAAAATAAGAAACTTTATTTAGTTCGCAAGCGTACCAATTGTTAGTTTCAAACAACAACAAAACACACTTTTGCATAAATGATTTCTATTGTCTCTTTGTTCTTTTATTCAAAGCTTTCATTTTATGTTTACATTATTTTTGTTTCACAGACAATAAAAAGAGCAAACACACATTAAAATGTGTCCAAGCTGAACTTGTTCTGTCCATTGTTTTGAATTTAACATTAAGCTTCCGCAAAATGTGCATAATTTTAGCTAAAAATAAATTTTTCATTAAGATTCTTGTATTGTCTCAAGCGAAAAAGAAGAGTAGCTTGATTCTTTGAAATACTATCGTAGGTTTAAAAAGATTTTCGCCTCTGGGAAAAGCAATGTAATCACCTTTTAAAAAATTTTTATTTGAAAATGTCAAAGCTAAAAGTTATTCGAAAAATAGCAATAAAATCCTCAATCTGAGATAATAATGAATGTGACAATCAATGAACATTAAAGGTGACTAATTTTAAAATCAAATCGAAACTTTTAATTAGTTGATTCTAATTCAAATGGCTTCAACTGCGTTAATTAAAATTTTTAAATTTCATTTTGCGCGGAATTTAGCAGCTATAAATAAAATTTTCAAGTTCAATTTCGACTCTCGTTAAATTATAAAACGAGAGAAATTTTCTTTTAAATTTTTGTGATGGTTTATTTTGAAAAATCTTCCTTTCCTTCAGAACCAAAGAAGAGACACACAAACAGACGCAAAGGAAGATAAAATGTTGACAAAGTGATTGTAGGCCTATAAATGTTTATGTTAATCCCTCATCATCTCGCATAAAATTTCATCTTAATACCAATCTTGAATTTTTAATTTTTAAGCTCAATTTTTTTAGTTTTAATCTAAATTTGATCATTATTTTGCTAATTTATAACTACAAGACTTTAAACAATTTTCTGCTTAAGGCAATATCTTAAGTAATTTCATCTAAATCATTTATTTAACCTCTTCGTAGATCTTGTTAGACATCGACAAAAATCAATCTTTCAAATCAAGAAAGTATAAAAAAGAAAACAAAGCGAATTCCAATTAAATCCGACGTGATCCTTAATTATCAAAATGAATTGAAGTTTATTGATAAGAAGTTATTTTTCTTAAACCCGAAATTATTATTTTAAATAATTACAAACCGCCTAATCAAATTCAATAAGAGGATAAAAAGTAAGAAAAACTTTTTATGGCTTGATAGATAAGATAAAAACTTGATAGAATTGCTCTCGCTAATCAAATTATATTTTGTTATTGTTTTATTTGATAAAATAGCAAATAACTTAAGAAAGCAAAAATTTCTTTTCGTTATGTAGTTCTTTCAATTCTATAATGTAATAT